>BQNB010073952.1:0-31953 GCA_026074375.1 Tanacetum coccineum
GTTTTTGATTATTTCGCTATCGTGTTCGGTAAATATTACTTTGCACTTATTATCACATATTTGACCTATACTAAGCAAGTTATAAGTTAAGTTATCTACGTGCTCAACATTTTCAATTATTAAGGAGTCTTGAGAAATCGTACCTTTGCCTATGATTTTACCGCGTAAGTTGCTTCCGAAAATTACGTTACCTCCGTTGTATGCTTTGTATGAAGAAAACAACTTTCGATTACCGGTCATGTGTTTTGAACATCCACTATCTTTAATCCATTCATCGGGTTCCAAGTTTACTCCTAAGCATATTTCATCGGGCGCTTGAGCTACAAGGCAAGCTTCATCTTTAGTCTTTTCCACCTCATCTTCTCCATTGTCGCTCCATACTCCTCCAATGAATGCTCTTTGATCGGTGTTCTTTGGCGGCTTTGAACATTCTCCAATGAAATGATTTGGGTCACCACATCTAAAACATTTTCTTTCACTTTTATCATAACCATCATTTCTACTTCTTTGGAATGTTTTTCTATCGCCTCGTGGTTGTCTTGCAAATCTTCCTCGTCTCTTGAAGAATTTCTTGAATTCCTTTACGGCCATAGCATACTCTTCGTCTTCACTATCGGAACTTGAGCTATCTTCATCACTTACTTCCTTTTTCACTTTTAATGCAAGTGATCTACTTTGTTCTTTCTTGCCTTTAACCGTTTCTACATCTTTCTTAATTACTTCTTCATAAACTTTCAAGTTTCCAATTAGTTCGTCAAGAGATAAGGTTGTTAGATTCTTTGATTCTTCAATCGCCGTGACTTTCGCGCGCCATTTTGGATGTAGTGCCCTAAGAAATTTCCTAACACAATTCTTGCTAGAAAAACTTTCATCAAGTGCTTTTAGACTAGTAATAATAGTGTTAAATTTAGCAAAGGCATTATCTATTGATTCCTCTTCCGGAATCATAAATTGTTCATATTGTTGAACAAGGAGATCTATTTTGTTAGCTTTGACTTGATTATTACCTTGATGAGTGATTAGTAAAGTATCCCAAATTTCTTTTGCGGTTTGACACATAAAAATTCTTTCGTATTCTTTACGTGGCAAAGCATTATAAATTACCATTTTAGCTTCATTATTTTTTGCAAGTTTCTTTTTAAGATCATCATCTTGTTTATGAAAAGATACAATTTCATCCTTTTTAGTTTCGGGATTAAATTGAATAGGAGGAAAATCACCATCGGTAATAACATGCCAAAGATCTAGATCTTTTGACTTCACATAAGTTTCGAATCTATTTTTCCAATAAATAAATCCATCACTTTCAAAAAGTGGTGGTCTTTGCATAGATTGCCCTTCTAAATATTTTTCCGATTCCATAGATCGATTCAAGTTTTAAAATACAATTTATTTTAAAAATCTTGTTTAACGTGGCTCTTGATACCAATTGTGGAAAACTAGAAGGGGGGTTGAATAGTTTACCGCTTTTTAATTTAATATTTAAAATTTGTTTATAAAAACTTAGATTCGACTTTTTGTGAATTCAATACTTGCACAATATGAACAATGTAAATATGTAGAAGTAAATAAAAGATAAGAGTTGGAAAGATCAAACCGCAACACAAGGATTTATAGTGGTTCGGTTACGAAGCTCTTCTTCGGCCTACTCCACTCCCCGAGCACCAAACTCGAGAGTTTTCTTCACTATGTCAACAAGCTCCCTTATGGCGGAGAAAACCGTACACAACGTTGCTTATATCAATTTCTGACACTAAGCTAGATATCGAGTTCTAATCTTAGCTAGAACCAATCTATCACAACACAACTCCACGACTAGTTCACGACTTTACAACTTCACAACTACTTCACAACTTCACTACAAAACTTATCTTCACACCTTGATCACGACTACACAACTTCTTCAATCTTCATAACTTCTATCACAACTATCTAACACTACTAAAAAGGATCACCAAGATCCAACTATACTTACAACAATCACCTAACAACTACACAAATTTACAAGATTTACAAAAGATTTACAAGGTATGGTATGGATGCAACAAGATTGCAATATGGATTTTGGGGTGTAATACTTTTTCACTAGATGATGGAAGTATTCTTCTCTTGCACTTAAGAAATTGAGCTTGGATCACTTGGAAACAAAGCTAAATGATTAAATGATCAAAGGATTTTAGAGATGATATATGGGCTGTTTTAGGTAGAAAGAATGAGTGCAAAAGGTGAGAAAAATGTTGGGGAATAGTCCAGTATTTATATGACAGACTGGAGGAGCGTAGTCTATGGCCGGCCCCCTTTAATAGGGTGTTAGCCCCCTTATAATTAAGGGGGCCGCCCATGTATTTAAGGGGGCCGCCCCTTTCAGACGCTCCTCTTTTTTGTCCTATCCAGGGGAGGTGTTTACTGGACCTTTTCTTGCCGTTTTAGGTCTGAAAAATTCAAAATGTTTATTTTGAATAAAACATTTCTTTTAAATGTAGAAAATGTTTTGTGATGTTTATAAAAAGTTTACAACATTTTATAAAAATTTCCTTTGATCATAAAATGCATCAAGCATTTGTTTATTCATACCTTGAAGTGATATAATTTTGAAATGAATATTTACTCCTAATTACTTGTTTATGTTTTAATTTTTCATTGAATGTTTTTATATTTTGTGATTATCAAAATGTAAGGATGTGAAAAATATTAATAATGTTTTAGGCATTATTTATATCAACATGCTCCCCCTTTTTGATGATTACAAAATTAAAACTCATTAAATGTAAAATTATTTTTAAACAAGTATTTAGTGAGTTTTATATTATTTCTCCCCCTTTTTGTAGAATCAAAAAGGCATCGTCGAGAATTGCTATTAAAATTGACGGAACAAATGCTCCCCCTTGATGTGTGCTCCCCCTCGTTTGAGGGCACCAAGGAATCGAGCTATGGTTTCTTGGCTACAAAAACGAGTTAGAACAATACAAATATTTCTAACATGTAGCAAGTAGAAAAAATATGGCAATTGCAAGCAAACATCAAACAAGGGATTAGTCATTCATTGGAGGTAATGTGTGTAAACAACACATAAGAAAACAAGGAAATAAGAGGATAAGTATGCTTTAGAAGCATATTAATACATAAAAAAATCCTAAATAGCCATAGAAGGATTTTTGACTTGCTTGCGACACAAAAGGGTTTGACGATTATTTGTAGGCATTTTATGAGATTAGATGGTTGTTGATGGAGAGTGTGAAGCGGAGGTGGTTGTGGAAGGATAGTCTCTTTAAACTTGAGGAGGTGGATGTGGTCGAGTGAGAAGATATTCAATCTAATTGATACTCTCACTCAACGCAAGGAATTGTTTTTGGTTGTAGATGCAACATGGGCAATACCCACTATGAGTTTCAACTTGGTCAATGTTGAGGGTGTGTGGTAGGTCTGAAAGAAGGTGTTAATGGGATGTTGTTCTGTTTGTTCAAGAGATGCATACTAAGAGGTCTTGATAGGTCTTGTAGTTGATTAGAATGTCATCAACTAGCATTCTCTACTTGGCATAGAGAATGATGTGTGTTTAGTTTAATGTGTTGAGTGTGATTGGTCACCTTTGAGTGGAAATTGGAGTGTGGGTTTCATGTGATTAATGGGTGGAAAATTGGACGTGAGAGGATGTAAACATCTAGAGAGAGATGTGGAAGAGTCCTTGGATGTGAGGATTTGGTAATGATTGCTTTGGGAGGTATTATTTTTCTGAGCAGTGAGTTCATGATGAGGAGTGAGTGGTTATAGGTATTGGTGAAGTGAATTAAGTACATTTGATGTGGTGCAAATGTTGGTGCTCTCCAAATGGGTTTCACACTCATTTTTGGCTACCCTTGATGGATTGATAGTGTTGTTTGTTAGGAGATGTCAATGGAGGATGATGATGATGAAGGTGAATGAGGATGGTATTATAGAGAGGTGAAAGGTTCAAATAAGGAAGTATTAGCATTCAAATTGATCAATTCCAATAAATTTTGTGAGTTTAAGGAACAGTGGCAATGTCTAGGTTGTTTTTGGTTAAAAAGGGAAGAAAGAATATGTTCTTCCCTGCATGACGATGCCGGTCCCCTTTAATGTAGGGGCCCTGTCCCCTTAAATAAGTGGCCGCCTACTGGCACTATCCTAGATTTTCAAAAAAAATGATTTTTCTCAAATATTTTTGTGAGTTTTCATGTTTTTGGGGTTGCGTTTGCACAATCTAACCTTTTATGGAAATTAAGATATTTTAGCATTCAACAAGATATAATGCATAGATTTGGCATGTAGACATATAAGTATAAGAGGAGAAGACCAAACACAATATAATACACAAAGAGTTTACTTAGCAAGAGGATTAACAAGATAAACCAAACTTTTGTGCAAGAACTAGTGTGTGCCTAAATGCAACAAATGTGGAGTAGCGATTATTTCGACACTAAGACATGTAAAACTTAAGAAATAATCCAAATGCTCCTTGATTTAATTTTGCTCAACCAAGATTGTCAAGAAATATATATTAGATTATATATTTTTGACAACAAGTAAGAGAACATTATGCATATGAAAAAAAATGTTTTTAGCATATCTCAACAATATGTGAAAATTAATTTTTCATGTGATCCTAGTTGTGAGAAAGACTTTCTTTAGAAGATAAATGAATTGGGACTATGTGTAATGAGATATGCATTTAGATAGAGGAATTTGTAAAAGATTGCATATAGGTTTTTCCCAATTTTTTGTGTTTTTGTGCAAAACAGAAGCCTAGACACAGAAGAAAGAAAAAGAAAAAAAAATTGTTCAGTGGGTGGCCCCCTTAAAGTCTGGTCGGCCCTTTTAAAATTAAGGGGCCGCCTCTTATGAATTAAGGGGGCCGCCACCTGTTTGCGAGTTTATATCTTAGATAATTACAAATATTAAATTTTGATGCTGAAAAACCTTATTCAATTTGTTCCATCATACCTATGACCTAAACGTAAGTAGTTAAATAGGTTCACCGTTTAAGTGCTTAGTTAGAAAAGCCTATGTTGTCTTTCGATGAGACTTTTCTAAGATGATATTCCCTTTTTGAAATTATCACGAAGGATGGTGCGATTTTCTATGTGTTCAGTCGAGAGTGTTGAACGGGATACCTTACATAAGTCTAATAGCCCCTTTGTTTGTCAAACATTATGAATATTGTTCTAACCTAATGCCGATAGTCCTATGAGAGCTTGTTTTCATCCTAGTGCTTGTTGACATGCCTTTCCGCACTAACATATACCGCTTGGATGTGTAGATAGCATGAGCGGTTTGCTTCTTGAAAACCAAGTATGTTAAACAACATCCCATGAATGTGCAAACACCACATATGCTCTTGCGATCAACATAATCTCTGCATGATCCGAATCCGCATAAACTATTGTTTCTATGCTGAATCCCTTGAGATACCATAACCCCAAATGCATAGTGCCTTTAATGTATCGGAAGATACGCTTAACCGCTTCTAGGTGAGAGGTTTTGGGATCTCTTTAAGCGTACACAAAGGCAAACACTAAACAAGATATAGGGTGTACATTGCCGTTAAGTATAATAAACTACCTATCATGCCTCTATATTTGGTATTATCTACGGACTCACCTTCTTCGTCCCTTGTGAGTTTGGTTTCCGTAGACATAGGGGTTTTCATTGGCTTAGAGTCTTCTAGTCCAAATTTCTTAAGCATTTCCTTAATATATTTTGATTGATTGAAAAATATTCCATCATTTAATTGTTTTATTTGTAATCCTAAGAAAAAGTTTAGTTCCCCCATCATACTCATTTCAAACTCATCATGCATGATCTTGGCAAAGTCATCACACATTTCTTGACAAGTTGATCCGAATATAATGTCATCAACATATATTTGGACGATAATGATGTTGGAGTCTTTCTTTTTAGTGAAGAGAGTGTTATCTACCATTCCTATAGAATAATTATGTTTAATAAGAAAGGCTTTTAGTCGATCGTACCAAGCTTTTGGGAGCTTGTTTTAAACCATAAAGAGCTTTCTTAAGTTAAAGACAAAACTAGGTTTGCGAAGTTCAATGAATCTCGGAGTGTACCACGTAAACCTCCTCATTGATAACACCGTTAAGGAATGCACTCTTCACATCCATTTGGTATAACTTAAAATCTAGTGCACAAGCATAAGCTAAAAGTATTCTTATGGACTCTAGTCTAGCTACGGGTGCATATGTTTCATCATAATCAATTCCTTCTTGTTGATTATAACCTTGGGCGACCAACCTAGCTTTGTTTCTTGTTACGACCCCATTTTCATCGAGTTTTATTTCTATATACCCATTTTGTTCCTATAATGGTCATATCCATGGGATTTGGGACTAGTTCCCAAACATCATTTGTTATAAATTGATTTAGTTCCTCTTGCATGGCCATTACCCAATTTTCATCTTTTAGTGCCTTATTTATATTTTAAGGTTCTATTAGCAGTGCCATATTCCACTTTAGATCCATTTCTTCCAAATCATCATCATGAATTTGCTCAAGATCTTCATGAACAAGTTGAGACCCTTGTGGTTGAGTGGACAAAAAGGCATAAACTGTGGCATCACTAAAACTAGCAGTACTAGTTTCAGTACTAGCAGTATTAACCTTGGTGTTGCCAGTACTAACTCCAGTGTTAACAGTATTAATAGTATTAGTACTGCTTGGACTGGAAGTGGTTAGAAATGCCAAGTTCTTATCATCATTATTAACAGCAACAGTTCTCTTAACCTTTTGTTCAACAATTTTAAAATTGTTGTACAAATCATCCAAACCCATAGTTTCAAAGTCGGGTTTGTTCATCCAGACTACCACATGTGTATCCCATTCTGAAGGTAAGCTTCTCAAAAACTTAACATTTAAATCCTCTGGAGGAGTATCTACACCAAGAATTGCCAATCTACTAACAAGCTTTTGAAGCCTGTTAAAGATAGAGTCCAAAGATTCTGAGCTTGTAGCATTAAAGTTTTCATACTGTTGCTTCAGTAAGGCCTTTTGTGTCTTCTTTGTAGCATCATTTCCTCCAAAGCGAGCTTTAATAGCAATAAACATAGATTGAGCATCAGCATACTGGTTAAAGGTAAGCTGATGTTCATTTGGGAGTGCCATGAGGAGAAGACTTCTGGCTTTGACATCATTCTTCTTGCAAATCTTTTCTTCAGTAGTAGAGGGCACAGTCATCTTCAATGCTGTTGATGGACCAGATTCTGGTGCTGTAACAGGAATAGGCACCCACGAATTTCCATTTTCTATTACCTCCCATAATGCATAGTCTTGGATCTGAAAGTACTGCTTGATTCTGATTTCCCACATCTCATACTCTCCTAGTTTGAGCATGGGAAGCTTTGCCAACGCATTGTTCTGAGAATTTTCTAACTCCATTTTCCCTAGATCAAAGTTTCTCAAAGCACAGGCTCTGATACCACTTGTTGATCCCACGCCTTGATCGATTCTTTATGATATAAAGAGTTTGTTACCTTGGAAGAATCCAAAATAACAAAGATTGAGACTTTGTATGTATACCAAAGTGTATGCGGAATCTACACTTTGATACTCTAGAGAAATTTATGAATGAAACAGTAATGATCACACACAAACAATAAACACAAAACTCATTGCTTTAATATTATAAATAATACGAGTACTCTTTAAGTACTGGGGTTACAAAACCTTGAAGCTATTATAACTTTTCTCTAAATGTATCTCTAAAAGTTCTAAGTTACTCTACACTTGGGATCTCCTTTTATAGAAATACAAAGAGCCCTTTACAATAATATCAGCCTATCATTTAGGTTCAGTTACAATTCAAATATAAATATCCGAAATACTCTCCATGTATTCTTATCTTCAGTTCATCAGCTTTGACCATTTAGCAGTACTAACTTCTACAACTAGCAGTATTAAGTAACCTTGGCAGTACTAACTTTGTACTAACAGTACTAACTCCTTTAGTACTATTGGCAGTATTAAGTCATATGAAGATTTATTCCTAACACTAAGCAAGTTATAAGTTAAGTTATCTATGTGCTCAACATTTTCAATTATTAAGGAGTCTTGAGAAATTGTACCTTTGCCTATAACTTTACCGTGTAAGTTGCTTCCGAAAATTACGTTGCCTCCGTTGTATGCTTTGTATGAAGAAAACAACTTTCGATTACCGGTCATGTGTTTTGAGCACCTACTATCTTTAATCCACTCATCGGGTTCCAAGTTTACTCCTAAGCATATTTCAACGGGCGCTTGAGCTACAAGACAAGCTTCATCTTTTGTCTTTTCCACTTCATCTTCTCCATTGTCGCTCCATGCTCCTCCAATGAATGCTCTTTGATCGTTGTTCTTTGGCGGCTTTGAACATTCTCCAATGAAGTAACTTGGGTCACCATATCTAAAACATTTTCTTTCACTTTTATCATAAACATCATTTCTACTTCTTTGGAATGTTTTTCTATCACCTCGTGGTTGTATTGCAAATCTTCCTCGTCTCTTGAAGAAATTCTTAAATTTCTTTACGGCCATAGCATACTCTTTGTCTTTACTATCGAAACTTGAGCTATCTTCATCACTTACTTCCTTTTTCACTTTTAATGCAAGTGATCTACTTTGTTCTTTCTTGCCTTTAACCGTTTCTACCTCTTTTTTTATTACTTCTTCATAAACTTTCAAGTTTCCAATTAATTCGTCAAGAGGCAAGGTTGTTAGATTCTTTGATTCTTCAATCGCCATGACTTTCGCCCGCCATTTTGGATGTAGTGTCCTAAGAAATTTCCTAACACAATTCTTGATAGAGAAACTTTCATCAAGTGCTTTTAGACTAGTAATAATAGTGTTAAACTTAGCAAAGGCATTATCTATGAACTCCTCTTCCAAAATCATAAATTGTTCATATTGTTGAACAAGAAGATCTATTTTGTTAGCTTTGACTTGATTATTACCTTGATGAGTGAATAGTAAAGTATCCCAAATTTCTTTTGCGGTTTGACATATAAAAATTCTTTCGTATTCTTTATGTGGCAAAGCATTATAAATTAGATAATGAATAAGTGTTTGGTATAATCGTGATCTCTTTATTTTTAACTATCAGATTAGTCATCTTTATTATTACTGGTAAAAAGTTATTTACAAAATTGTTAAAGTTTATTCTCTTTTGATTATTTGAATACTACTCAAATCCCTATGGACGACATGGTCTTACCTAAAAAGATTATACTACATACGTGGGTTATACTTTTACCCTTGTGTTTCCCTATAATAAAATTGGTATTTTCAGTCATTATAAATTTAAAGCTTTTAAAACACATTAGTAACCGTCTTCTCCCCAAATGCACTTCTAGTTACCATCAACAAGCCCCAAACACATGCTTAACTGCAATTACCTACATAAACATGAACTGAGAACGGTAAGTCCTTGTGACTTAGTGAGTAAACATAATAATCTGAATAATACTTGCAATTCTATAACATAAATCTATAAACAATGGATTCTATATATGGTACGACTTGTAGTCATCTTGTTACTTATATATTGCACATATATAATTTTCTGGGTACATGATTCTGACTAGACGATACTTAGTCGTCCTACTATACATGAAAACTTCCCTAGCCGAAGAGTACTCTTCATGGCGCACTAACTTGTCATCGTGCTTGTCTGACTTGGGTCATCCACAAAGGACGTGGGTGCTAAATAAAGCACGGGTCATCCACTTAGGATGTCATGAATCAAGTGCCCAAGACTTCTTCTATGACACGAGTCATATACTTAGGATGCCTTGGTCACACACTTAGGATGCTTCTATATA
This sequence comes from Tanacetum coccineum, assembly GCA_026074375.1. Classification (NCBI taxonomy): domain Eukaryota; kingdom Viridiplantae; phylum Streptophyta; class Magnoliopsida; order Asterales; family Asteraceae; genus Tanacetum; species Tanacetum coccineum. Next base: position 9,825 of record BQNB010073952.1, read on the forward strand.
AATCATGGGTCATCCACAAAGGATGCTTTTACGAGAATTCTATATTGTGCGCCTCTTAGGCACATTACATGACTTTTGGTGCATTTTTGGGGCACCTCAAACTTGATAACGATGCTTCTTGTGAGCATCCTAAAACATGGTTTGTTTTGGCTATATCTGAAACCATCCATAAGTTCTAACATCTTACTAATGACTTGATTAATTATGCTTTTTATAAGCATCCTATACATGACTTATTTTCGGCTATTTCTGAATCATGATATATTAACTAGTACTCGACTATTTTTGAGCTTATGAATATGGAAGTATTTGAAGCTATGCATCCTTTCTAACATCATGTAAAAATCTAATAACATGAAGCTAAAATCCGTTACTCACCTCTAAGTATTGATTAGGCTTCCGCAAGCTTTCCAAGAGCACCTAATCATAATATAACCATACTAGTGTAATTAGAACTTACTAGTTCAATTATCTAACATGTATTGGGTCTAAACAACTTAGACAAAATCACATAAGTTTCTATGTGACAATCCACTTTTCAGGTCATTTTACTTCAATAAACTCAAAACTATTTACCTTGAACCTTTATGTGTTTACTTTTAATTATAACCGTTAAGTTAAATCGCGTAAACTGAAAATCAACATTTAACGTAAATCGGCATTATACAAATATAAGTTTACGACAAATAAGTGTTATATGATTATTACGAAGATAATTTATAAGTTTTCACATTTTATTTTTTAAGCTTTACGTAAAACGCTTACGTTTTGCATTATGAAATTTCATGCACGCATGTAAACCATATCACCTTTACCAATACCCACAATACTTATACCTTATCAAAAATTAAATATTTCTCTCCCCCTAATACATAACCCAACCGGCCCCTTTAGTAACTTACACAAAACAAATACAAAATCTTAAGTTAACTTACACAATATAACCGCTACATCTTCCAAACTTTCATTCTACTAAAATTCTAATTATCAAAACCAACTCCACCCCAATCGAGTCGAAGTACCTTACAACCCATGCGCCCCCATACTTTCATTAAGGAATGTGTTTCTTTGTCTACTAGATATTTTACAAAGCTAGTTAATTTTTTACTATATAAGCAACACTTCCCATTCTTAGCCATTTCATCACAAAAAACAAAACAACACATTCTCTCTCTAAAACCCACTGCACACCTTAAAAAACAAAAAGAAATTGGTTTTTAATTTTTATCAAGTATTTTCCAAGGAAGTTTTAAGGGTTTATAGATAATCAAATAAGTTTGGAGTTTGATTGAAGTGTTTAACTAGTTGTTCTTGCCATTCATATTCACTAAGGTTCGTATACTTTCCATACTTTCAATTTATTTATTTTGCTAAGAACATCTTATAAACCATGTTATATCACCAATTAGTTAATTTTTATACAAGGTTTGCAATAAAACAAGAACATTACTTAAAAAAATACATACTTGCAAAGAGTGTAAATAAATAATATACATACTTCTGCACTTAGAAATATTTAATTTGACATATTACAAGTTACTTATTAAAATATTAGTCTTGTTAAATTTGGAAGTTATAAACTAGCTTAGTTATCTATATATTTAAGTTTGTGTTCTTAAAGTTGTAGTTAATGTTGTTGAAATATTGGATGGGATTAGGATAGATTGGATATGTTGTTTGATATAGTAGTGAATGGAGATGAGATAGATTAGGCCCTTAGTGAAGTTGTGATTTTTCTGATAGTTTCCGACATAAAAACAGTCCCAAACAGCCCGCGTGTTTGAGTTAGGATAAAAATGTTTTAACAAGTTAAAACTTTAAAAATATGTTAGTACACTTAAATATGATTCCATGGATATAAAAAACGCGAAAAACAGACTTAAAACGAAGAAGATATGGTCATTTGAAGTTTAACGAAACATATATAAATTTGACAGCTTTTGTAAAAACTGTGAACAATTTGAGCAGATTTTAAATTGAGGATTTGACCCCTTTCGGGTCTGAATCAGCTTACGTAAGTAAAAGAAAACTTGTTCGGAATGACTTTTCGTTAAAATAAGGAATCTTTCCTTTGTCATTAAAGTTAATAACGAAGGAGCTACACTCCGCCGAAGTTGGACTATTTTTCTGAAAATACCATAAATTTCTTACGCACATTTTTAATGAGTATAAAAGCTGTTAGGAATTAAAAATAGCGTTTTTGAGTCCGTTTGGACTATAAAAACCGTAGGAAATAATATAGTATCACTTACATAATATTTATACGCGTCGTAAACTTTATAAATATTATTTTATAAACTAGTTAGACTATAAATAAGTTGACGTTGTAGAAATAATAAAAAATAGTAAATCAAGCGAGATAGATTATAATTAATTTTTGACTAATATAATATATTACAAAGGTATATACTTGAATATTAAATGATGACCTTAACATAAACATTACCTTGATTTATAAAACCAAAACAAACTATTAGGTAGTGATATGACGTTATAAAATACATCGTTTCATTTAGTTACACTTGCATTATTCTAAATCGACATATAATAAAATAGTTGAATATCGCGCTTTTGTGACGACTTTCTTTGTTGATTTTTCCAAAATCAATATCATCACTTGAGGTGAGTTTATAGCCCCACTTTCACTTGTTTTACAATTACTTTACAAATCTTGAGGTGAGATACATTGCTTGTTTTTATTTATGGACGCATATACTTTACTTTCTTTCAAATGATTACGAATTAGCCTAAGTAGCGATAATCCACTATGCTTGAATTATCATGAACCGTTAATTACTTTGTGTAAGCGTGAGTGTTGTAAATAGATCTATTGAGATTGACACATCACAATCCCGACTAGTATTTTTGGTGCCAGACTAGGCCATCGACGTATAACCATGTCGGATTATAAGTAGTCTCACTTTGGACACTCCCTATGGTAACTACTTGATTGGCCTTGAAATTGATTGGCATACTTATACTGTCGTAGCCTCGGTGTCATGAGCTTAGTGTAATCGTAATTATTTATCTGGGTATTATATACCATGCAATACTTTAAATCTTGCGGTCCAACCTTTATAATTACTTAAACCTATGAACTCACCAACTTTATGTTGATATTTTTTTAACATGTATTTTCTCAGGTTTTTTAAACTGCTATGATGTATTTGATGTGCATGGAGTCCTCATCTTTCAAGATCACATTCATGGATTTTTTACTTGCATTAAAACTATCTTCCTCGTTGGACTAAACTATGTTTTACTTTTCGATGCAAACTTATAGGACCAATGTTACAACTTATTTATTTCAATCAAATCAACGAGGTTATCTTTTAAAACGACTCATTTATAGGTCGTTCTCTTATATCTTGTGCTATTGTATTATAAAGTAACGCCCTCGGTTACCTATTCTGCTGCGACATACTTTGGGGGTGTTACATTTTATTTCATCATTAACCACACTTTTACAAAACGACTTTTATGCTAAATTACCAACAGTCTTCAAAAGCTAAGATGTTTTGCGCATAACCTAACCTAGACTCACATGCCACATGCAAGTGCCTACTGCATTACTTATGTATAACAACTGCATTAATAGAACACAAACACACACATATACACTTTTCAAAATCTAAAATGCTTTGTGTGTAACCTAACCTAGCTCATACGCTACATAAAAGTGCCTACTGCATCACTTCTGTATAATAACTACATTAATAGCACACAAACACACACATACGTTTTTCAAAAACTAAAATGTTATGCGTGTAACCTAACCTAGACTCATACACACAAACAAAGTTTGGCACCCGGCATCCACAGTATTGAAAACACTACATCGATAGAACATAAACACACACAAACACTTTTCAAAAGCTAAAATGCTCTACATGTAACCTAACCTAGACTCATACTCTACATATAAGTTACTACTACGTCACTTCTTTATAAAAACTACATAAATAGCACACAAACGCACAAACAAACACTTTTCAAAAGCTAGAGCACTCATGCGCGTAACCTAACCTAAACTCATACCCACATACAAGCTACTAAATCATCGCTTCATTACACTGACTGCATCAATAGCACACAAACTCACATACAAACACTTTTCGGCACATAAAACACACTCTGCCAAGTCTAATCAAACCTCATATTTCAACTACATCTACCAAACTGCATCAATTATTCACATAAACTGCACCAGTAGCATTCAAACGCACACACATATATTTTTTGGCATATAAAACACACTTTACTTAACCTACTCAAACCTTATATTTCAAGTTAAATCTGCCTACTGCATAATTTGTTTACATAAACTACATCAATAGCATTCAAACGTACACACATACATTTTTTAGCACATAAAACAAACTTTACCAGACCTAATCTAACTTAATATGAAACTAACATCTAGCTACTGCATCACTTGTTTACAACAACTGCATTAATAATTCAAACACACATAAAAAAGCTTTTAAGATCATTTGAATACCAAACTTTATCTAGATACAAAGGGATCAATCCATACCCTTCATCTCCATTTGATCAAACGGATAAGTTTAAACCAAACATCTTAACAAACCCATTTTCATCTTTTTTTCAGATATTAATAATTTCTAAACCCTTATAAGCGAAAAATATACCATCACTACGACATTTAATTAATTTTTCTATAGATAGGCTCTTTGAAATACTTTTATAATTTCTTTTGTTATTTTCCACTTTTTTTTACTTTTAATTACGTTTTTAATTAACGTTTTATATTGGCTTTTAACGTTTTCTCATCTTTTTTTCCCTCTTTTTTCTTCGTTTGTTGAATACATCGCATGAGAAATCACATGTGATTAAACACTAATTTGAATATTGTAATAAAATTACATGTGATATTAGTGTTAAATTACATAATATGTAATTCTAATTAAATCACATGCAAGGGTATGACTGTCTACCTTTGATAGAACCGGAAGCAGCCTCTTTACCTTAGGTAAGGGTATGCTTGTCTATGTCTCAACCTCTCCCATATACCGTGAAAGACGGTATTTGGACCCATAATTCGCGGGAGACGGTATTGGGTGTTACCTTACCTTACCTTACATTATATTTTTCTAATAAAATCACATGAATTCGATATTAGTGTTAAATCACATATGATATTGGTGTAAATCACATGTGATTTTATTAGAATATTAAAATTAGTATTTAATCACATGTGACTTCTCATGCAAGTTTCAACAACGAAGAAAAAAGACCAAAAATGTGAAAAAACGAAAAGAAAGTTTGTCGAAAGTATATCAAAGTGCCCGTCTATAAGAAGATAATTAAATGTTGGTCATGGAGGTATAATTTGTTTTGTCTAACGATTAACGGTTAATAAGATATTCAAATTAAATTATTGAATTTTTAATTTTAAATATTAAAATGCTTTTAATATCGACAATGGTTTTTTTTAATAAATGTGAGGATAAGTGATATCCAAGGAAACAACGATAGTGATAGTGATTGGCATACATTATCTCTATTGGTAGATGGAGAGAAGTGGTCGAGTTTGCCATCTTTCGACTTATCAATCATAAATAAATAAATTACTAGTAACTAAATGAGTATTCGTACATAACAATTAGATTTTATAACGACATATAATTGTAGTGATAAAAAAGTTTATAAGTTATAAACGAAAAATAATAAAATTTTGAGAATTTAAATAATTAAATTATGATTTCATATATAAATTTCTTATTTTTTCCATGTAAACTTTTTTTATAAATGAAGTGAGTGGTCATAGCTAAACAAAAGTAATCCACTGATATTTATTAAAATAAAAAATAAAATTGTGGTGGTGACTCGTGGAGATGGAGCTAAACGACGTAACCTTAAGGGCCGTGGTGAGGGAGAAAAAAGAGTGGATACAATCGAGTGATTTGTTTGGATCCTCTTAGTTTTTGGGAATTGCAATCAAGAACATTTACTCAAAGGAACTAGAATTCCTTACACTGTTGCTCTTCTTCTTGGTATTGCCATGGTGATGAGGATACGATTAATGAGCTTGCCGATGAATATATAGAGCATTTAAAGCGTGGCAAGATAACAACAAATTAATAACAAAATATGGTATCCATATTTTGATTACTGACTTTTATTAATAATAAAATATGATTTGCATATTTTTATTATTTGACTTTTATTTTGTTTCCTTATTTTGTTTATTATAGAAAATCCTTGTTAACTTTTTCCTCAAGTTTACTTCTCCTATAAATATAGGGCTTGGGTTTATTGTTTAGTCATTCAATATTCATTATTCAGTTATCAATAAAATTCAAGACTTTTAGTCTTTATTATCTTGGTGTTTCGTCTTGAACCCTAGTCAGGGTTTATAGCACACTTTCGTTTTGTGTCAGTTGGTATCAGAGCTTTTAGTATCCTGGATGATGACTGATTTAGAAGATTCAAAAACCCATACTGTTGGTGGGGTATGGTCTGAAGAGTACATGGATCATGGTTTTACCAAATCCATGTCAGAACTTGACAGGTGTTACACCATGCTACAAGAACTACGTTCCGTGATCGTAGGTGGGGCATTAATCCACAAGAATCACGAGGGTAGCAAACACGAAGGTCAAAGAATTCGTCCAACCATAGGCGATTTTGGAGGCAATTGTGCAAGCAACCAATCCCCGTTCAACAATGAAAGAATTGAAGAATGGGAAGAGGAAAAGAAGGAGGATCGAGTACCTACATCCATGATTTTTCGTTCGAAAATTCTAATCAATAATTCGGTATGTTCTTTAATTATTGATGGTTGTAGCATAAATAATTTGGTTTCAAGAAAATTGGTAGATTTTCTAAAGTTACCAATGGAGATTTGTCCAATTGAAGGTTACCAAGTTTGTAGGGTTCCTGTGACCATAGGAAAGTCTTATAAAGTAGAAGTACTTTGTATTGTGGATGATATTGATGAGTGCCATATATTATTGGGAAGACCTTGGCGAAAGTGATGTTACATGGAAAATATGATTTTTAAACAAAATCACTACATTTCTCATGGGAAAGGAATGAAGATTGCTATGGTTTCCACCCAAAGTAACACATCAAACTACCAAAGCCCCGAGTTTAATAGTTAAAGAAAAGATTGCTATGGTATTCCAACAGCCGCAAAGTAACACACAAACAATTAACCTAAAGCCCAGGTTAAAGTTGAAAAAAAGATTGTGAAGGCCGAGGTTGTTGAGGACCACATTGAGAAAATCCAAGACCTTCAAAGTTATAAACAACATGATGACAACATTTCAACTTTATCGTTTGGAACAATGAATAAAGTTGATACTTTGAAGACATGTGAAGAAATTGTTGGTTAATGATTAGGACAGATGTGAAAGGTTTTAATTGTGAGCTAAAAACGGATTTCGAATGCGTCCATGATTTAAATATTCGTGATTTAGATTATCAGATAATTTTAAGGACGAGTATGAAAAATCAAATTAAGTTTTCAATGGCAAACAAAGAAGCTATTTTTATTACAATTGAAAACTTGGGGGGTTTTTATAGGGAGCACACCCCCATAGTAACAAGAAGAACCGATGTTTTGGATCAAGGAATTATCGTTGATAATTAAGGTATAACCGTGTAAAAAAATATGGAAAGGTTTCGAGTGGATGTGAATCGCAAATCTATTGAAAATAAGGTTTCGTCCGTGAAGAAGGTTTCGAAGTTGTGAAGCCCTTGATATTGAGAACCCGAGGCCAGTTCTTCCAGTGAGAGGGGCATTCATGTGACGAACCAATGGTCATAAGGTTCGGATTGGCCTTCAACTAAGATAATGCCAAGAGTTAAGAAATATTAAAGTGGCGGATGCATTTCCAGAAGAAGATGAGTTAGAGTATGTCGAGCCTTTAGACGGAGAGGCGGAACAAGTTACATATGTCATTCAATGGACTTTGTGTTCGCCTAAGGTTAGTGACTCTTCACAAAGAAATAAAATCTTTCAAACTAAATGCTTGGTTAAGGAAAAGATTCGTTCTATTATCATTGATGGAGGGAGTTGCAAAAATTTAGTGCCTAAGGCTTTGGTTAAAGCTTTTAATCTTCCCACCAAACCCAATCATAGCCCTTATCAGATTGGGTGGATTAAGAGAAGGGGTCGGTACCTAAGGTGACCGAGATTTGTAAGATTCCTCTTGCTATTGGTAAGCATTAAAATGAATTGGTTACTTGTGATGTTGTTGATATGGAGGCATGTCATGTATTGTTAGGAAGACCATGACAACATAATGTGGACTCCACACATCAAGGTAAAGCAAATATGTATTTGTTTAAATGGTGCGGAAAAACTATTGTTGTGTTATCTTTAAGTGTCGTTTCTCCTAAGACGAAATTAGAGAACAAGACTTTGACAACTTTGGTGGCTTCACCAAGGGATTTTCAAGATGAAAGGAGGGAGACGGTAGTTTCTTATGCTTTAGTTATGAAAGATGTTAATGATGTCATGGATAATGCAATACCAGCAATAATTAAACCGTTACTAGCTGAATTTGGTAAGATTGTGACAGATGATACACTAGACGCTTTGCCACCATTGAGGAATATTCAACACCAAATTGATTTGAGTAGAAAGACCACTGTATTGATGTCCATTAGTAACGAGGTTTTGGGTTTCAATTCAATCAAGGAGTTATACACAAGTGATGAAGATTTTCGTAACACTTGATGGACTTCCGAAACCTAAGCAACATCGAGGAGAGTTTATTTACTTGACGTTTATTTTTGTTTAAAAAAGGTAATCGTTATGTATTCCTAAGACTTTACCCTTAGAGTCAAATGATTAATGAGATACATGTGGTGACGGATTGAGTGCTCATTTAGGCCGAGATAAAACCATTGCTATTGTAGAAATTCGATTTTATTGGCCTCAATTAAAATGGGATGTTAGAGCTTTCGTGAAGAGATGTGTCGCGTGTCAAGAAGGAAAGGGTAAAGCACAAAATACAGGTCTTTATATGCCATTGCCCGTACCTGAGAGTCCTTGGGTCGATGTTTCGATAGATTTTGTGCTTTGGGCTTCCTCGCAACTTCACGGGAGTCGATTATGTGTTTGTTGTTGTTGACAGGTGTTCCGAGATGGCGCATTTCATTCCACGTAAGAAGACTTCAGATGCGACACATATTGCGAGGTTGCTCTTTCAAGAGGTGGTTTGTTTACATGGAGTTCCAAAGTCCATTACTTTGGATCAAGATAGTAAGTTTCTTGCTCATTTTTGGTTGACACTTTGGAGACGATTGGGTACATCTTTGAATTTTAGTAGTACCGCTCATCCTCAAACGGATGGCCAAACTGAAGTAGTTAATTGCACATTGGGAAATATGATACTTGCTTGTGTAGGGAAAAGCCTAAACTTTGGGATGTGTCGTTGGTACAAGCTGAATTTGCTTATAATAATGCGGTTCATAGTTCCACAGGATTTTCACCATTTGAGGTTATGTACAAGACTTCTCCAAGGCACGCGGTAGATTTAGTTGATTTACCAGGGAAGAAGAATATTCAAGCAAATAGGATGGTGGAAGAAGTTTAAGCTACTCATGAGGTTGTGCGAGCCAACATTACCGAAGCACATGCTAAGTACAAATTTACAGCGGATAAGCATCGTTAGAAGTTGTTCCAAGTAGAAGATGAGGTAATGGTGCTTCTTTGCAAAGAACGTTTTCCGGTTGGAACTTATAGCAAGCTAGAACCAAAGAAATATGGTCCGTACAAAATACTTCAAAAGATTAATGACAGTGCTTATGTAGTGGACTTGCCAAATACTATGAGTATTTCGAAGACTTTTAATGTGTCAGATATTTACGAGTTTCACTCCGAGGACGTGAATAAGGGTTAGCACTCGAGGACGAGTTCTTCTAAAGAGGGGAATGATGAGGACACAATTAATGAGCTTGTCGAGGAATATGTAGGTCCTTATAAACAGGATCTCAATGAGCCTTAAACGACTTATAGTCCTTTGAATAAATCCAAAATAAACTATTAAAGAGACAATAAATGTGAATATAAAATATTGACGGCGGAAAATCATATCTATACCAAGGATGAACACAAGAACAAATATCAAACATGCTATTACTATTACTATTGATTGTAAAATCCAATCAACTCATATGTTTTACAATACTATTCTATGGCTCCTTTTATAAACTTAAGAACCCTAAAAACGCTTAAGAGAATAATGCTATCACTGTCCTCGATTAACTCTAAGTGAAAACTATTACTATAATTACAAAACAGACTTATACCTATGTTCAAAACAGTATTAACTTAATACTGTCAACTTAAGTTAATGCTGGCAACTTAACTTTGCTCTACCAGACTTAACTTCTATTACTAACAGTACAACATATATCTATCAGTACTACCTATAACAAACAAGACTTACTTTAATATCTAACAGTATTTAAAGTCTTTTTAACAGATATTTTCCTAACAATCCTCACCCTAAACTTGATCTTCCATTCATGAACTTCCAAGTTTCTTTGTACTTTGGCTTTACTTTGGGCTTTAGAGGATTGTTTTGAACTTCTGTCTTCAAAAGAATCAATCTATAAGTCCCTTCAAATCTTGACAGCAACTAGTCTTCATAGCACTTCAATCTTGACTGCAACAAAAATATAGTTTTTGGCAAACTACCATCTCAATAAAATGGATTGTTGTGGTCTTACCATGAGACGTTTGCTATGGACTAAGTCAATGGTTTAGGTTTTGTAAGACCATGGTACAATTGATAAACCATATGATTTGAAGCAAATCATCACTATTAACGGATTTATAACCTTTACCAGCTAGCCGTTTGCTCTGGAGTAGCCATGCTTCAGTAAAATACTAGGGTGCATTGAATACCATACAATTTTTGGTAAATTAGTCAACCTCTAATATGCATTTGCAATCTTTACCAATAAGCCATAATCTTAATGGACTAGTTAGTTTTTTCCACAGCCTTTACCACAAGCCATAAACTTGTGGGCTAGTCAACTCTTCACTTTAACAGATATGGTGAGTTGAAAACCATAGAACGGATTTGAGAAGTCTTTACCAAGAGTCGTTTGCTCCTGGACTAGTCAGTCCTTATGTTGGTTAGACATGGTGAACTGATAACCATTTGTTGTGTTAGTGCATAGACCTACACCTTCACTCAAGTGGTTATATCCTTCTCAACTTCTATCCAAGGCTTTCAACGCCTACACATTTCATTACTTTTCTAATGCCTGCTTGTTTTTCCAATCATATTGTTCAACAAACTAAGCAATCTTCATATCATCTTTCATCCAAAAGCTACCATTTTTTTATTTTTTTTTTATCCCCCAAAACATTTTGATTTTACATACCTCACCAGAAAGAGGATTATTTTCTATCAGACAACAAGTAAACATCCATAGATTCTAAGTTCAAACAATGTACCCTACAACTAGTATCAAATTATCTCCAACTTACAATCTTTTGTGTTCTATCTCACTCATCATTAGAATCTGTGCTTAGAGGTTCTTCAAACATAATTCTTAAACATTTCCAGAATCCCTTCTCTAACTTATCCTCAGGCCCATCCAAACCATATCTATTCATTACTATCCTGTACAACTCAGTAAGGTCATCCCTAGATATAGACTTTAACACAGCTCCAAAATTAATGTATACTATGTCTTGTTCCATCACTCTAAAAATGTATGGTATACTCCTTTTTCTCCTTGTTTAATAATCTTATAAGTAGCTACACTAGGTGTTTTCATGGCTACAGGAACAGGATTCAAAGGAGTTTCAGTACCTGTGTTAGTCTCTTCTTGCTCATCAACCTTATCTGAATCTTCAGAGACATTCTTATCCACACTTGTATGCATACCTTTCCTAGCTATCTGTTTTCTTCTCTTTCCAAACTTCTTTGTTGGTTCATCATCTTTTGATTCATCCATCTTGTCTTCGTTCTTTCATTCTCTTTGGAGTCTTTGTTTGAAGCTCTTCACCAAATCTTTTCAGGCTATCTTTAGTGGCTTCAAAACTTATTGGAGCAAAAGACTCAATCTGTTTTACAAGCTTGTCAAACTCTTCCTTGACTTCTTCAAAACTCAACTTCCTCAGCTGATTTAACTTCCATGACCCTTGATTCTTTAAGTAGTTCATCATGTAAAGTCTTAGCTGGATTGGGGTCATAGGCTTGTTTCCTTTTAGAGCTTGGGCTCCTTTCTTGCAGCAAAAAACTTCTCCTTGATAAACAAGATCCACATCTTCTAGCAAAATCTTCTCCTTAAAGTTCACTTCCAAGCATGCTCTTGATATCCTGCATTGGCTTCAATTTGCTCTAATCAGATCCGAATCCTCATTTGAATAAAGCTGAGCCTAAATTGTACTTGAGCTTTTCTTTTCTTCTGTTGCTCAGTCAACTCTTCTTCTTCTGCAATCCTTTGTGCTAGAAGAGCATCCAAATGTATTTGCTCAGCCTCCTCTTCTTTTTGTAAGGAATCCAATCTTATTGCTTCTGCAAGGCTAGCTTCTTCTTGTAAGATTTGTTCCTTTGTCTTCTTTGGAGTTTCTTCACTGAGCATAGGAGCTTTCCCTTCTCTTTGTCCTTTATTTTCACCAGCAGTACTGTCTTGCTCAATAACAGTATTAAGTTCAATACTACCAGTATTAACTTTACTAGCAGTATTAACTTCAATACTAGCAGCATTAATCTCACCAGCAGTATTAATCTTTTCAGCACCAGTATTATCTTCCTGGTAAGACTCAGTAACTGGATGAGTGAAAGGTTCTAGATCGGGTGGCCGAAAGTTCCAAGCATGAGACTACATTCCTTACTTTAGTCACTTTCTCTCTCGTACCTCCTTCCTTTGTACATGGACCTTGACTTTATATAGGCAACCTTTTGAGAGAGTTATGGCTGCTTCAAGTGTGTTTGAGGCTTATTCTTCCTCATTGTTCCTCCCCTGAAGCCTGTGCCTTTGTTGTAGGAGGTGTAACCAGTCCTTGTATTGAAGAATCTTGAGGATCAGCTTGACTTTTCCTCCCTTGAGCCTCAGGTTCTTCATCCTCTGAATCTGTCAAAACTAAATTCCTCCTCTTTAGAAACCCTTCCAATTTCTTCACCTTCTTGACTAGCTTCACTATTGCATTTCCCATGGTTAGCTTGGTCTGTTTGAGATCCAATTCCAGGCTATCTATTCTTGAAATCAACTTGGGAACTGTGTGAAGCAAATCATCCATAGGCATGCGACTTGGAGCCTGTTCTTGTGAGGGTGAGAAGTGATGGTGGACAGGAGAGTGCTTCTCATAGAGGTACTCATCTGTGGTGGGTTCAGTCTCAGGTGGTGGTGGTGGTGATGTAGGTGTTGGAATAGGTGTTGGTGTTGGTGATGGAATAAGTGGAGGTGGAGATGTAGATGTTGGGATAGGTGTTGGTGTTGGTGATGGAATAGGTGGAGGTGGAGGTAATGGTTGGGATTGAGCTTGAGCAGCATGTTCTTGTCCTGCAATAGGGTTAGTAGCAACAAGCAACATGGAAGGCAATAAAGGTCTTGGTGCCCCTTGAAAACCCCTTTTCATATTCCCAAATATCTTTTTGGTCAGGCTCACAGCTAGATAAGGGTGTTTGTTTTCTGTTTGAATATTCAAAATTATTTGCAGAAAACAGGGATACATCAAAAACTTTTTCTTGTTCTTCAAATTGGCCATCATACCATCAAAAATGAGTTTTGAAAAATTATAAACTCTACCAGTGGATAGACAGATCAAAGCAGTAGCAATATTGCTACCAAATTGATCCCATCCACCACTTTTAGAGCTTATACAGTGCAAAAGATGGTGGACCAAATATCGCCATTGGGGTGTAAAGAAACTTTTCCAAAAGGTAAAAGTTCCATTAGTAGGATACCCTATTTGGCCCATTCCCTGAAAAAAGTCATCATTAGGTAACATTGAAATTCCAGTGGCTGTCATCTAATTTAAGTGATTCCCTAATTGACGCCTCTAGTATTGTGTACCTGATTGGTATCATTGTTGCAGCTAATTTCGAGAAACCATCCTCTTAGTACTTGCAATAGCACTCCGCCAAAAATTGTTTTCACAAGATGAAACCTAATAGTTGGATAAGCAAGTTAAAGCATACCTGAGGATTTCAACTTCATGAATAACCAAAATCCATATTCCAACAATTGAATTTTGAACCCAACACACATTTTCCACGAGCAATTTTGGCAGCAGCTACATATTCAGTCTTCAGTTGTTTTGAAAAGTGGCTACAATAGTCCTGTTTCTCTTGCAAGATTGCCAGGGAATATAATTCGTTTGACCAAGAAATTGCAACTCACCTGTTTGTGGTATTTTTCCTATCAGGTTGTGAACCACCAATAGTCAGACTATCAGAGAATGCCTCCAAATCAAGGGGTGATTCCCTAGGATACCATAATCCCAAGTTTGGTTTGCCCTTGAGGTACTTGAAGATCTCTTGACAGCATTGAGATGAGAAGTCTTTGGAGTTACCTGAAAACGTGAACAAAACACATACTGCATACATAATATCAGTCCTAGAAGCAGTAAAATTTAACAATAATGAGGGAACCCTACATAGATCTGTACAGGTTTACATCTACATCAAAAGCTTTCCTATCCTTTGTCTAAGAGGCAACATCAGGTTCTCCATGGTAGTGATGGTCAAGGCTTTGACATTCACAAGATCAAATTTCTTGAGTATCTCAGCTACATACTTGTCTTGAGATATGAAGATGCCTTTCCTTGATCTGCTTGACTTGTAGACCAAAAAAAGAAATGTAAGTTCCACCCATGGAACTCATTTGAAATCTGCATTCATCAAAGCTTCAAACTCATCACACCAAGACTTGTTTGTAGACCCAAAAATGATATCATCAACATACACTTGAACCAACATGATATCCTTTTTGTTTCTTCTAATGAATAAAGTCTTGTCAATGGTTCCCCTTCTGTATCCATGCTTCACTAGAAATGTTGACAAAGTAGCATACCAAGCTCTAGGGGCTTGGTGCAATCCATACAAAGCTTTGACCACCTTATAAACCTTTGTTATATGATCAGAAAAACAAAACCAAGAGGTTGTGAGACATAAACCTCTTCATCAATAGTGCCATACAAAAAAGCACTTTTAACATCCATTTGATAGACTAAGAACCCCATAAATGAGGCAAAGGCCAAAAACAACCTGATAGCTTCTATTCTTGCTACAGGAGCAGAAATACTCAGTCATAGTCCCAATCCCTTCTTCTTGTCTATGACCTGAGCTAAAACCAGCCCTTGGCTTTGTTTCTGACAGACATACTCCCCTCTCATCCTTCCTTGTTTCCTGTAGTATCCATTTAGTACCTATCACTTAGCACCAGTGGGTAAAATCAACACAAACCCATACTTGTTGAAGCTTTGAACTGCAACCCGTTCTACCTTCCTAGCTTCCACCCAGCTTTCATCTTCAAGGGCTGTGATACTTTCCTTGGGTATCATATTTAGATAAAAGCAAGCAAAAAGACAATGTTGATGATCTTTATGATTGCTTCTTTGCTGTGCTTGTAGGTGGCTTACTAGAGCATGAGCTGCAGTGATCTTCTTGAGAGAGCTTCTAGTCTGAACAGGTGTATTGGGATCTCCAAGGATTTGACTTTGAGGATGAGCATATGATAAATCCTCATAGTGAGGCTTGTACTGACATCTACCGTCGTTATCTGGTAGATTGTTGAAATCAGTAATAATCCCATCATCATCATAAGAGCCTTTTTCAAAGATACCTTCTTTATTTACATAAATCCTTATTTCAGGCATCTCATCATCATCTGCATCAGAGAAGACCTCTTCATCATGATCAGCACTAGGAGAGTTAGCTTCAATATTGCCAGAATTAACTTCCTCAAAACCAGTATTAAGATTATCACTACCAGTATTAACAGGATTAGTACTGGTAGGTGCTGTTGCAGGTACTGGTCCTAAGTGCTTCAAAGCAAGAGCAGTCCACACTATCTTAAATGTTATAATTTCAATCAATCAGACTTTGGAAAGTTTGGTGTAGAAGATGACTTCGTTGGGGAATGAGTCTTCTTTGTAGCAATCTTTTCAGAAACAGCTGCTTTTCTAGTTGCTTCAGTAGAAGAAACCACCATCAGGTCTGCATCCTCCTCAGTCTGCACATCAATATCAATGACCTCCTTTGAACCTGCAGGGTTAGCTTGATTTTGCAAAGAAACAGGTATATAGTTCATAGAGTCTGTAAGATAGTCTAAGTCAAACATCCACCTATGCCCTATTCCCTGTACATTGGGTTTTTCCTCAAGAAAGTTGACATGAAGGTTTACTTCAACTCTTTTGGTTACTAAATTATACACCCTAAAGGCTTTACTGTTCACAGAGTAACCAACAAGAAAACCCTCATCAGATTTCTCATCAAACTTTCCTAGTGGGCTAAGAGTATTGAGAATGGTAACATGGCACCCAAATGGTCTTATGTAGCTAAGGATTGGTTTGTGGCCAAACAAAAGCTCATAAGGAGTTTTGTTTTGAGGCTTGGTCACTCTTACCCTGTTGAAGGTATAGCAAGCAGTATTAACTGCTTCTGCCCAAAAAGTGGTAGGTAAGTGTGAGTCAGCTAGCATAGTCCTAGCAGCCTCTATAAGGGTCCTATTCATTCTCTCAGCAACCCCATTTTGCTGAGGAGTCCTTGCATTACTAAACTCCTGTTTTATACCCTTGTCCCCACAGAACTCAAGCATAACCCTGTTTTTAAATTCTGTCCCATTATCTGATCTAATGATTTTGACTTTTTGATTTAGTTGGTTTTCTATCTGTTTTATAAAGGTCTTAAGGATGTTACTAGTCTCATCCTTTTTGGCTAGAAAGAAAACCCAACAAAACCTCGCTTGAAATAGATCATCAGTATCCCAGACTGTAACTTGCATGGTTTGATACTCCTCAACTGAGAAGGTCCAAATAAGTCCATATGCAAGGTGTGTAATGGGTGGGTCACATATCTGTCAATCTTGGCCTTACAGGAGGCCTTGTGTTGCTTTCCCTTTTGACAAGCAACACAAGTGTGGTCAGTTTTGAAACTCTTGGAAGGTAACCCTCTAACTAGATTATCTTTTACAAGTTTATTTAAGTTTTTGAAATTAAGGTGACCTAACCTCCTGTGCCACAATTTAGCTTCATCAGATGAGGCTTTTGCTAATAAACAAGTGTATGCTTTTGAAGAAGCCAAACATTGTTTCATAATCAAAAGTATACATGTAGTGTTGCCTAGGAACTTAAGAAGGAGCCCGGATTTTCATCAGGCATCTTGAAGTCAGAGGACACCACAAAACACTCTTTTTCAGTAAAAAGTACATTTAGCTTTTTATCACATATCTGAGATATGGAGAATAAGTTAAAATGTCCAAGTTCTTTCACAAAAGCCACATCATCAAAAACTAAATTTCCTAATCTAATTGTACCTTTTCCACTGATACTACCTTTACTTCCTCCAAAAGTAACAGATCCCACTTTGGATAGTTCTTGATAATCTTCAAGATGGGCCCTGTACCATCATGTGCCCAAACAATCCACTATCAAAAATCCTCAATGCACCATTATGCTTCAGTGGATGATCCATGTAGCAAATC
Source organism: Tanacetum coccineum (assembly GCA_026074375.1). Taxonomy (NCBI): domain Eukaryota; kingdom Viridiplantae; phylum Streptophyta; class Magnoliopsida; order Asterales; family Asteraceae; genus Tanacetum; species Tanacetum coccineum. Next base: position 27,471 of record BQNB010073952.1, read on the forward strand.
AAAAAGAGATTAGTTTCTCTTTGGACCCATTAAAACAAATGAAAAGGTTAACATCGAAAGAGACTCATAAATGGATCATTAAGGTTCGTAAGCCTTCACAGTCTGTTCAGCCTTGTGGACCTCGAGAAAACATTACCAATTGAATCAGGGTTTGTCCACTATTGGTATTGAGATTGGTTGTTGTTTTTCTCCAAACACAACTGCGAGGTCTTAACAGCAGTGCCCATTTTGCCCTTAACAGCATAATTATTTGACTTGTATGCTGTAATGCCTTTGAAAAAGGGTCTTTTTACAGGTTCTTATGTTTTTGAAAAACATTTTCTTTGAACTGTTTAGATCATAATACTGGTTTATTTACTCTAGCAGTATTAACATGCACTCTAGCAGTATTAACATTTTGTTTGCCAGTATTAACTCTAGAACCACCAGACTTATTTTGAGTGCCAGAATTAACATACATTCTATCAGAATTAACATGTTGCTTGCCAGTATTAAATCTAGAAGCACCAGACTTAATTTGAGTACCAGCATTAACATGCACACTACCAGAATTAATATTTCCATGACCAGTATTAACATTTACCCTACCAGTTTTAAAAGTATTGCTAGCAGTACTAAGGTTGGGTCTAACATTTACAGGTCTGGGATTGAACTGATTTGCTTTATTAATTCTGTTAGTGTTATTCCAGGCTGGTGTAGCTTGCCTATCATTAGTATGAACCACCCTTTTGCTCTTAAGAGCAGCTTCCCTTGCCATCTTTTTCTCATAATAGTCACAATCCTTAATCAAGTGACTAAGACTTCCACATACAAAACATGATTTTCTTTCAAAAGAATATCCTGCACCTAATTCTCTTTCCATTCTTTGATTCCAATTCTGTCTTTTATATGAAGGAATAGGTGAGGGAGTCACTGGTGTCCTAATTGGTTGCCTAGGAGGTTTTACATGCTGTGCACAACTAGGGTCAACTGTTTGTGGGGGTGTATGTTTTTGTGATTGAGACTTTTGGGTGGTAATGGTAACCTGCTCGACAGAAGGTATAGGTCTAGGGTCATCATTGGCTGTATGGTCAGATTAAAAATCATTGGTCTTTGTAAATTCTATTGTACGAAAGGCTCCTATTGAATCCTCTTTTGAACATTTAAGGACCCAAAAAGTTCATTTCTTCCTCAAACTTAGAACCTCATTGTTTGATTTTATTTCATACCCTAAGCCAAGTTTACTGTTTGAACTCATGCCAGAATCAATTAATCTCCAAAGATTCTTGGAAGAATCCTCGCATGAATCTTATATTTTTCTACAATGTTCCTTTTCTTGACATCTTTCATTCCCTATCCTCCTATATCTTTTAAGCTTTTCTTCTTATTGCATATATTTCATTAGCCTGAAATTAAGCTTTTCATTAGAGAAAATTGCTATTTTTGAAATGTAACATGTTGATCTTCTAGTTTCTTAACAGCTTGACTTATAGCAAGTATTTGTGCTTCTTTATCACCTAACTGATTCATTTGTTCATCACATAGTGTTTTAATAGTATTGTATGAATCAATGCAAGTTTTAGAACACAAAGTTACCTCATTACTTGAGCTGATAGCCATAAGTGCATGATTTATTTCTTCAGCTTCAGTATGTTCTCCCCAATTGACAATCCCATCATCCATTGTCAGCAAACCCATCTGATTCTTCTCTTGCTTCCTAGCTTCTTGATGTTGATAAAATGAGTCTCTCTTATTCTTTCCATCATGTGTCCCCTTTGCTGTACATTCCCCAGCAAAGTGACCAGTGTTGTGACAATTGAAACATCCAAGCTTCTTTTTGTCAAAACCAACAGGTGTTTTTCCATCCACATGAACTCTCCTTCCTGTTTTCTTATAGAACTTCTTCATTCTAATAGCAATCATTGCTATTTGCCAATTAATATCCATCTCTTCAATATCCACATCATCAATTTGTTCCAGATCGACATGAAGTAAGTCCCAGTCCTCTGATTGTTTGGCAAAGAGGGAATAGATTACTTCATCAGCAAAACCAGCAAGAACTTCTTTTTCAAGAATATTGGTTGAAGAAGTAGAAGGAGTGCAAGAACTGTATGCACCAGAAAAACCAGACTTAACCTTATTAGTGCTACTTTTGCTTTGTGAAACAAAAGAAACATTTTGAGCACTTGAAGATGTTTTTGAAGCACCTTGAATTTCTTGCTCAAAAACTCTAAGGTTATTGTACAAATCATCAATAGATAAATTGTTAATCTCTGGATTAGTTCTCATTGTCATTGCTAGATTGGACCATGCTGGGGGCAAAGATCTGAGAAATTTATGATTTGCATCTTCAGTTGATACTTCAGCACCATGAGCTTCCAATTGAGAAAGTAGCTGTTGAAATCTATCATATCCTTTTTCTAACCCTTCTGAATTGGATATTTTAAATGCTTCAAACTGTTGTTTGAAAACAGCCTTTTGCATTTTCTTTGAATCCACTTTAAATCCATTTCTTCCAAATCATCATCATGAAGTTGCTCAAGGTCTTCATGAACTAGTTGAGACCCTTTTGGTTGAGTGGATAGAAAGGCATATACTGTGGCATCACTAAAGCTAGCAGTACAAATTTCAGTACTGGCAGTATTAACCTTTGTGGTAGCAGTACTAACTTCAGGGTTAACAGTATTAATATTATTAGTACTGCTTGCACCTGAAGTAGTTACAAATGCCAAGTTTTTATCATCATTGCTTGCACCAGCAGATTTCTTAACCTTCTGTTCAACAATTTTAAAATTGTTGTACAAATCATCCAAACCCATAGTATCAAAATCAGGTTTGTTCATCCAAACTACCACATGTGTATCCCATTCAGAAGGTAAGCTCCTTAAAAATTTTACATTTAGATCTTCTGGAGGAGTAACCACACCCAGAATTGCCAATCTACTAACAAGCCTTTGAAGCCTGTTAAAGATAGAATCAAGTGATTCTGAGCTTGAAGCACTAAAGTTTTCATACTGTTGTTTCAACAGAGCCTTCTGTGTCTTCTTTGTTGCTTCATTCCCTCCAAATCGAGCTTTAATTGCAGCAAACATTGATTGAGCATCAACATACTGGTCGAAGGTAAGTTGATGTTCATTGGGCAGTGCCATGAGCAGTAGACTTCTTGCCTTTACATCATTCTTTTTACACGTCTTTTCTTCAGTAGTAGAAGGCACAGTCATCTTTGTTGCTGTTGATGTACCAGTTTCTGATGGTGTTGTTACAGGAATAGGTACCCATGAATTCCCATTCTCTATGACCTCCCATAGAGCATAATCCTGGATCTGAAAATACTGTTTGATCCTGATCTCCCACATCTCATACTCCCCGAGTTTGAGCATGGGAAGCTTAGCCAAAGCATTGTTCTGAGTATTCTCCAACTCCATTACTTCTAGATCAAAGTTTCTCAAAGCACAGGCTCTGATACCACTTGTTGATCCCAAGCCTTGATCGATTCTTTACCTTGTAAAGAGTATGTTACCTTGGATAAATCCAAAATAACAATAGTAGAAACTTTGTGTGTATATCAAAGAGTATGCGGAATCTACTCTTTAATACTCTAGAAGATATTAATCAATGGAACAGTACCAAACAAAGAACAATGAATAAAACACAAAATGCTTCAATATTATTAGAACAATAATACGAGTACTCTTGCTTAGTACTAGGGTTACAACCTTGAAGCTATACGTTCTTTCTCTAAGATGTATCTCTATCTCTTAAGCGTATCTAAACCCTTAACCTAGGATCTCCTTTTATACACCACAAGGAGTCCTTTACAAGATAACTACCGAACTTTTAGGGTCAATTACAATTATAATCATATACAAATCTTCCTAAAATATAAAAGATATACATTCCATATTTATCTCTTTGCATCCTTATCTCCAAGTCAGCAGCATTAACCATCAACAACATTAACTCTTCTTCTAGCAGTATTAACTAACTCAGACAAAATCATATAACATCTCACTTAGAATCTTGTAGTTCTTTGAGCTTCCATCTCCTCTGATGATTTTGTAGTACATGAAGTTTTCTGACAAAGTATAAGTCTTCCAATCTACAATTGGATACTTTGTAGATAGAGATTCAACATCTTCTCTTAGAACTATGTCTAAATATCCTTTGAGATCTTCCTTATCATCATCTAGTTCCATATTTTGTCTCTTAACAGTACTTCTTGTGCCTTTTCTAGGAAGAGATTTCTTTCTTTTTGCTCCAGATTCTTTAGAAACTTCTTTCATTTCCTTTTGTGTATCAACATCTTCTTCTTCAATCTTTTCAGGAGACTTCATCCTTTCACTTCCATGCTCTAAATTCATAGGCTCAATATGTTGGTTAAAATCCCAAACCTTTTCAAAAATTGGCCTAATCTCATTATAAGATATTCCCTTGAAATCAATAATCTTGTAGTTTCCCTGATTCTTCAAGTATTTAACCATATTCCTCCTTGCTTGGGCAACTG
>BQNB010073953.1:0-23222 GCA_026074375.1 Tanacetum coccineum
AGGTTTAGGACATCCCTCTGAACCCCAACCACCACCTTCTCCTGCTCAACCTACTAATGAAGAACCAATCCCTAATGTTCTATCATCATCACACCAAAAGACTCAAACACCTAGGCAAGACTTAAACCAGGTCACTGAGTTACCTCAGACTAGTGTGCCTATACCCAATGTATCAGATGGGGCTGTCTATGAGGAGTGGGATGACAAACTGGAAAGGGCTACCACTACTGCTGCTAGCTTAGATGTAGAGCAGGCTAGTGGTACTATTAATAGGACCCAATCCATAACAATACCTAATGTGCCTCTTCCTCAAGGAGTTGGTGCAGGTGGTAGTCTCAGGTGCCAAGAAGCCATGGGGATTATATTGCTCAGACTAGGTCTGAGAGGGTACCTATACCGCCCTATGATTCACCTCTCCCAAGAGTTAACACACTTGGAAGTGATGAGGGTAGTATAATACTACAAGAATTGACGGTTTTATGTACAACATTATCCAAGAATGTAGAAAGCTTGGAGGCCGATTTGAAGCAAACTAAGGAAGTATATGGTGCTGCTTATACCAAGCTTATCATGAAGGTGAAAAAGTTAGAGAAGACTGTCAAGACAAGCCATTCCAGAAGGAGAGCCAAAATTGTTATTTTAGATGATGAAGAGGCTTCAAAGGATTCTTCCAAACAAAAGAGGATGATAGAAGAAATTGATCAAGATGCAGGAGTTACTTTGGTTACTCCTATACGGGGAGAAGATCAACCTGAAGATCAGTTAGTAGTTCTTAGTGCAACTAAAATTCTTGCAGATGCAGCTAAAATAAATGTTTACACTTATACTAGAAGAAGAAGGGCAGTTAGTACTGGCAGTGGTAGAATTAGTACTGCTAGTAGGTTGTTTAGTACTGCTGAAGAATCAGTTAGTACTACTGGTGCATCAATGCCAGTTAGTACTGCTGGCATGGTTCAAGAAGTTAACATCAGTATTCCCTCACCAGTTGTAATCAAAGATAAAGGTAAATGTAAAATAGAGGATTCTACTTAGATAAGTTTATATAATAAAAACCCTAGTCATATTTTCTCCCTTCTTCTCTTTGTGCCGTGAGATCCAACCCCAAAACCCTAAGGAAGACAAAAAAAAATTGATCAAGAAATTTAGGTGTTAGATCGTGATAATTCAAGTAAGATCGTTAGGTATGTTTTTCTTTTTGGTTTATTCTTTTAATTCATGTAACATGATTTTTGATGGATCTAGGGTTTACATAAAATACATAATATTAATGATATTTAATGACTCTATAGTGATTAAGGCTTGATTAGGGTCATGTTCATGCAATTGGTTAGGTTAGATTTGCGTTAAAACTTGATTTAGAGTTGAGCAGAATTTTGGGTCGTGTTCAACGACTGATATCTAGATGATAAAAACGTGTATTGATATGTTTCTTGAGTCTATGAATAATCCAAAAGAGAATACTTTCTAGTAAATCTGGCCTTGAAGGTTTTTAAGGTCGAGAAGTCATTCAAATAATCTCTGCAACAAAAGTGGTCAAAATAGTAAATACAGGTCTGAATTAGGTCATGTTTGTGAGGGTGAAACCCTAACTTAAAAGTAGAATTAAGCTTAGACCTTCTACATTAGTTAATTTCTATATTTCTATTAACCTCACACCAATTCTTAGCCTCTAATTAGTTGTCTAAGTATGGTTATCAAGGTCAAACATTTTAGTGTGCAATCAGATCCGAATTGGAACAGTTTTGAAGTTGGATTTTATTTGAGGTAGTTGCACATGTAATTAATACTTGGGAATCACAAGGTATTTAATAAACACATAAAGGAGCTTAGATTATTTTTGGTATAATTTATAAAGGTCAGCAAGTATGGTTTTTAAGTTGGTTAAGACACGCTAAAATTCTACACTTTTGGATAAATTGTAGTTAACTAGTATAATGTGTTAACAAGATGGTTAAGGTTGGGCATGGTGTCGGGGCGACCCATGATGGTTAATCAAACCCTTAGACATCCATCATATGAGTGTTACATGGACTTGAGCTTTTAGCTTGGTCGCGTGTAACACGTTTGTGTTTGTTTTGTGTAGCTTGTGTTGATATTGTTTGGAAGCTGCTTGTGCATCAGGTGAGTTTCATAGTCCCTCTTTTTACATTGTTTTAAAATTAGGATGGAAATGATGCTCGTGGTTTAAAAAGGTTTTGATTGTTACGATTATGTGGTTAATTGAGTATGGACAATGTGTGACTGTTATATGACTTTATGTTACATGTTGATTGTGGTATTACTTGCATGTACTATGATTGACATGTCAAGTGTTATTGATTTGGGATCGGATGAGTACGCCTACTCAATGATAGTGATTTAGGATCGGATGAGTACGCCTACTCAATGACAGTGTTGGTCCAGGCCTAAGTATAAGTTCCAGCTAGTAGACTTTTAGGTGCGTAAGTGGCTATTTGGGATCGGATGGGTACGCCTACCTAGTGTATGGTTTGTTGGTTTGAATATGATGATGTCGGCTGCATGATAGCATAAGTTCTTGATAGTTCATAATTGTCCTGCATTGTTTTTAATAATCACAGTAATTGATTTAAAGATTATATTGTGTGTCCTAAACCTATGACTCTCACCAACCGTTGTGTTGACGTTTTAAGCTTCAATTTTAGGTGAGCATCATGAGGATGTTAAGACTAAGAGAACTGGCTAGAGAGACCATAGGCTGCATGTGGAGTTGAACCTCCTAGTTTATGTTTTTGCATTGATTGGATTATTGAATATTTTGGTTCGAATTGTTTAGATGGATTTTGAAGTTTTGAAATGTCTTGATATTAGCGAGAACCCCCTTTTCTACAATATAAGACGCCTTTGATCTTATCGTGTTGTTTTGGGTATTTTCATGACACTTTGTGTCTATGCTTTGTTTATTTAATGCATTTTAGTTCCTCTATATACACGACATTGTGTCGTGATGATATCCATTCTCGTTACGCCTCGTGTTTCCACCTTGGCGGGGTGTGACACTCGGGTCATGGATACCCGCAAGTAACCCTCCTGTCTAGTCAATAATACATCATTATCATATCATATAACATGTAGCACATAACGCATATCAGTCACATAATAGTCCATGCATTTACACTAACAAATAATCACGACAATTTAAAACTCATTTCAACACTTGCATCATTTCCATCCCAAGTTTAAAACAATGTAAAAAGTGGGACTATGTAACTCACATGAATGCTCAAAATGCAGCTCCTAATTCCTATCACGCAACTATACAAATAAATAAACACGATTACACGCGACCAAGCTAAAAGCTCTAGTCCATGTAACACACCTATGATGGATGTCTAAGGGTTTAATTAACCATTATGGGTCACCCCGACACCATGCCCAACCTTAACCACCTCATAACACATTACACTAGTTAACTACAATTTATTCAAAATTGTAGAATTTTAGTGTATCACTAACTTAAAAACCTTACTTGCTGACCTCCATAAATTATACCAAAAATCATCTAAGTTCATTTATGAGTTTACTAACTACCTTGTGATTCTCAAGCTCCCATTACATGTGTAACTATCCCAAATAAAATCCAACTTCAAAACTGTTCCAATTCGGATCTAATTGCACACTAAAAAGTATGGCCCTAATTACCCTACTTAGACACACAATCAGAAGCTCTCCTTCTAGAATTTCTTTATATACATATAGAACTTAATCACTATAGATTGGCTAACCTTAATTCCACTTTTAAGTTAGGGTTTTACCCTCCTAAACATGACCTAATTCTGACCCGTATTCACTGTTTTGATAACTTTTCTTGTAACCAATATTTAACCAACTTCCAGAACTCAAAATCATTCGAGGCCGGATTTTTTGAAAAATAAACTCTTTGAACTATAATTTAGGCTCTTAAATCATATCAAAACACGTTTCTATCATCTAGATATCATCAGTTGAACACAGCCTTAAAATCTGCTCAACTCTAAATCATGTTCTAACGCAAACCCTAACATACAACATGCATGATCATAACCCTAAACTAACCCTAATCATCATACCATCATTAAAGTTCATATATAATCTGTATTTTATGTAAACCCTAGATCCATCATAAATCATGTTACATGAATATCATAAACTAGCTAAGATGAACATGCTTACCTTGAATGCTAGCACCTAAACAACAATTCTTAAATGTTCTTGGACCAAACACAAAATTCGGCACACCTAGGGTTTTTGGGGTCTTGAAATCGCAGGCACAAAGGAATGGGGAAGAGAATTATGAGCTAGGTTTATTGGTATATATACCCTAAGTATCCTTATCCCTTAAGTCTTAGAGTTTGACAAAGTTTAGGCTTCCTAATCCTTATCCTAACCCTTAGCCGATCGTCCCCCCCCCCCTCTTTTTCTTTTTTTACTATTTTTATTATTATTTTTTTTAAGTATTCAATTAATAATTACCTTTCTTACCTTATGTTTTTCATGATGAAACCCTAGCTAATTTGGGTAAACCTTTTTACATAAACGCAACTTACTAAACTTTCTAAAAATATAACTTTTCATTTCACATTTCACTTTCTATTGTTAGAAAGTCTACTATAAATATCCTAATTTCACTCACTTCACTTATTTCCAACATGATACATTTCCCATAAACGCTTAACACAAAATCATCCAACTATTGACGTAGCATTGCATGCAATACGTCATTCCTTTCCATTATCACTATACGTGAACAAATGGAATACTCATCACCAAACACAAACGCACTCAAAATGAGATGATCATACACCTCAAAATGATATCATACACCTATTCAAATCACTTAGCACACATATATAACACATAGCACACAAGAAATCACACAAAAATGAACCCTTAGTCATTTCTAAAGGTATCACTAACCTGATTAAATCACGGATGTCACAATATACCTTCGATACGTCGTATTGAACCTACCCGATACGGCATATCAAATCAACAAAAGGATGACAAGATGCAGTTGATCAAGCTTGGCCGAACAAGTGTTCCTTTTCTTGGTCGTTTAAAAGAATATGAATATGATGAGGAGGAAATGTTGAAGAGATTGAAGAAGTTGCAAGTCAATTCGGCAGAGTCTGCTACAAGCTTGAAGAGATTACTGATGTAAAAGACAAGAATCGAAGGGGAGATCAAGGCAACAATGAACAAACATTACTCGAAAAGTATTAAAGATGATCTACCTCTAAAAGAAAAAGACCCATAGAGTTTTACCTTACCTTGCAAAATTAATGATATATGTTTTGATAAAGCCTTGGATGAATTAGGAGCTAGTGTTAGTGTTATGCCTTATTCGACCTTTACCAAACTAGGTTTAGGTAAATTAGATCCTCCTAAATTAAACATAGAATTGGCTGATAAAACTATAAAACATCCTAAGGGTATAGCAGAAAATGTGTTAGTAGGAATTAACAAATTTGTCTTTCCCGTAGACTTCATTGTTTTAGATATACCCGAGAACATCAAGATTCCATTGATCCTTGGAAGACCATTTTTGTCTACTGCTCATGCTAAAGTTGATGTATTTAAAAGAAAATTTGCTTTAAGAATTGGGAATGACAAAATAGTATTTAAGAGTGATCGTCCTACTAGTAACATAATTAAGAAGGTTTATGTGTTAGGATTAAGAGAGCGAATGGAACTTGATTTAGAGGCTAGACTAATGGGGGCAGCATTAATTTTAAATAGATCACAAGACCCCGAATTTGGAGATTTTCTTGAATTAAATGATCTAAATGAACCATTAGAGCTTAGGAATCATGAGAATGAGGATTTAGATCCCGAGATTGAGGAAGGAGAAATTATTGATGAACCAATGATTGATATAGTGGAAATTAGGTATGATAATGGGATAGTTGAGAAAATAGATGAATATCCTAGTTTTTGCGATTACGATAGGAAGATCCATATTAACTGTGCTTATAATTTACAATTTTCTTGCATGATAGGTTATGAACATGTGAATGCTAACTTTTTCCCGGTCTTATCAATTAATATTATGTCCAAAAGTTTTTATAATTCAATAATGAAAGAGAAAATTGATTATAAAGGGAAAAATTTTCTTGGAACTTTTATAAATGTGCCTATCTTTGTTGGAAACTTTTTGATTGTCACATATTTTACAGTTATGGAAAATATGGATGCTTACCGAGATAAAGACATGGGTGATGTTATTTTTGGGAAACCATTTTGTAGGAATGCGGGTGTTGAAGCAAGACGGTTCGATGGATTTATTACCATTCATAATGGTAATGACAATGTCACTTCAAATGGCCCGGTCCTATCCAAGGTTTAAACATCTTTCTAACGAGCAATATAACAAGATTCGGCCATTACTTAAGGTAAGTGCACGTAACATATTGGAAGGAAATTCGTATCCATATCAAAAGCTGATAGGTTTCTACAAAGAAGTCTTGAATTTGGGACCCGAATACATAAGGGACGAGAATATGTTTGAATGGCTCACACGTGGACACGTGAGCGTGCATGAGATGGACTGAAGCTGAAGGAAGTCTAACTTAAAGACTTTTCTATAAACAAGGTGCTTGCCGGGAGACAACCCGGAATGTAATTTCAATTTTCATATAGAGTCTGTCTTCCCAGGATATCGATACGGCGTATCCAACCCCATGGACACGGCGTATTGACTAACCTGGACGTTATCTTTTTATTTTCCAGTACTTTGAACTTTATTGTCAGACTCGTCAATACGGCGTATTTAGATTTCTAAATACAACATATTTGACCTCTGACCCGTACTTGTTTATTTTTCTTACAGGACTCAATACGGCGTATCCAATACCATGGATACGGCGTATCAACCCTCCTGTACATTTTTTGTTTTTATTTTTATTTTTTAACCAAGGATTATTAGGAGATACAATTGCTGTGATTTTTCTTATCTTATACAAAGAACGCACTAAACGTAATTGATGAAGGAGGTGGTATGAATATGTTCTGGTATTCTATATGTTTTAGTCATGTTGGTATTCAGACGCCTTTGGCTACACAACACAAAAAGTTACTTATAAATTATACATGGAGGATCACACCGAGCAAATCCCAGGGGAGTTTTTCGCTCTAATTCTTTATATTCCTTGTTTTTCATTTTATATTTATACAACGTGGGTGTTGTATATCTCAAGTGGGGGAGGAGAATTAGAATGCTACTTTTCCTTATTGTAGGAACCAAGATAAACTTTCACTTCATCATGGATTTGACAAGAAAATAAGATAAGAATAAAGAGAGAAAGAAGGAAGAAGATGAGAAGAAAAAAGAGAGAGAATAAGAGTGTTTGGTTGATTACTTGCAAATGAAAAAAATAAAATGAACCAACACCCTCTCCACACCAGTAGAGGGGTATTTATACTTCTACCTAGGCCGGCCTCTTAAGGCTTTGTTGGGCCGTAGGTTTTGTCCATTGGGTCGGGCTCGGGATTACTTTGGGCTTAGGCCCGATACATATATAATATTAGATTAGCTAACGAGCTCGATACCCATAACTTAGCCTATTACAACATATAAATAATAAAAGACCGAGACCTAATATTCCTAATGAACGAACTTCTTGTTCGACTCAATATTTTGAGGCTAACAATCTCCCCCGAAGTGAGTTCATTGTGACACTCCTTCATGAGATCAGTGAGATTGCTTTTGTCGTTAAGCTCTTGTCTTTGTCTTGGTCTTTATCTTGTTGTAGGCTTGTTCCTTCATGCTTTGTGATCTTTGATCTTGAGCCTTTGTCATTGTCTTTCGACTTTGTCTTTAGTTCTGAGGTTGTCAGAATGTCTGATTTTGATTTATTCTGTGAAAAGAAACCAATAAAGAGTTGAAGAAAGACTTCTGCACATCAACTTCTTATGGAACAAAACCAAAATGTTGCTAGGGGAACAGACCATTTCTCCTCTAGTGTGATCTCGAGATCTTAAATATTTCCTTGTGTATGTCCTTTTTTGCATCGTCTTTGTCCATTCTCTTGCGATCGTATAGATATCTTGAAACGTCATAACATGCTGCATACTTATGTGCATCTCATCCGTGTGAAAGCTTATGACTAATACCGAGTGGATAGACCCCGAGTATGATCAGAAGTTGGCATATCTTAAAGGAAGATCTTGCCTACATTAGTCAGAGAGTTGTGCGAGACAAGTTCTTTATCTTTGTATGAGAACTAGCTAAGCCAAATGCAGAAGCTTTCTTGATTCTTGATTTTTTGGTCTTAGCAAATAAGAGCTATGTCAGAATTGGTAGTTGGTGGGCATGAGTTCAGATTGGGTACATGAATCTGATAAGCTGGTTCTTGAGAAAAAAAAAAAAAAAAAAAAAAAAAGAAAAAGAGAAATAAAAATAAAAAAAAAAGGAGGATATGATGAATTGCTCAAGACTTGCCATTTGTTTACTAGCCAATATGGCCCCTTTTATTCTATAGTAGAAGGGCTTGCAACTACCGAGTCGTTTGCGGCTATCGCCTGTTCATTGTATTAATAAGTTAGTGATAATACAGGCAGGTAGTATGGGACGAGAGTATGTGTGCCTGCTATGTGTCGATATTGTCAGAGATTAGCGAGATAGGCATTAAACGACATACTGGTGTCTGTAAGGAGAAAGCCATTTATAGTGCTTAGTAGTAAATGGATCTTTAATCTTGAGCCTTTGTCATTGTATTTTGACTTTGTCTTTAGTTCTGAGATCTTTAAATCTTTTCCTTGTTTGTCTTGATCGTCTTTTCCATCTTGCGATCTTGTATCTTGACCAACATGCTCATACTTTGCATCATCTTGAAAGCTTGCTAACAATCTCCCTTGATAGACTTGATATCTTAAAGGAAGATCTTGTTTATCAGAGTTTGCGGAAGTCTTTATCTTTGTATGAACTTAAGCTTTCTTGATTCTTGAATTTTGATGCCAATAGTATGTCTTTGTAGTTTGAGCATGAGCATGTGGTAATGAATCCGACTCAGGAGGCTGCAACACCGTCGTTTGTACCTGCATTTTAATGTTAGTGATAAACAGCAGATATGGACGAATATGGCTTTGTCATTCGTCGAGATTCGGTTGCATTAACCTCCGGTTCTGTGAGGACCGTTTTATAGTATGAATATTGTACCTGTGATCAGGTAGGCTCAATTTAGAAGAACCTCCTTGACAGGGTTTCCAGCTCAAAGTGTTAGATCCTCTAACGCAGATGCATTAGATTTACCGTACTTGCTTGTTCTCAATACCAGAACGTCTCAAAGCAGACAACACGATACGAGTGAATCAAATAGGTACTATCTTTCTGATTGAGTCATCAATTCATTTACTGGAACAAGTTTGATTCACATAGAATCGCACCATCGTTTCTTTCCAGTTGACACAAGTTTGATTCATATAGAATCACACAAGTTACCTACCGAGAGCTTGTTTGATGTTGGCTCAAGCAGGATTTCCATCTTCACTGTGAATACTTAAGTATCACTCGGATGTTCTGGCAAAATCACAAGGATAATGCGTAGGACTCTTGTTAACAGCTTATGAACTTATTGGTGTTCAACAAGTGTTTGTCATGGAATGTGTCCTAATGAGATTTATTTTATTGATCTCTTGGCTCTAGACTCGATTAGTGCGTTTTGGTTTTAGTACTCGAAGGCTGGAGCAGACTGCCACCTATTCAATATCAACTAACTCGGAGTGAGAAAGTCAATAGAAGTCATGTGTATCTCCGTGACAAATGAGACAAGTTTCTTTTGAGAGAAACTCGAATGGTTGGGAAGGGTTGTGCATTGCATCACTGGGTCCATGATGTCATTCTTCAATATCAGAATTCATCTTTGTGAAAACCGATAGATTATGTATTGACCCGGTTTCTGCCTAAGTTGTGTGGAGGGCTGCTTTATTTTTACCCTTTATCCATACATTTCTTTTTAATTCTTTAACCCCTTCAATGCTTACCAAGACGTCATTACTAACACCTTGTTGTGATTGTTCCAGTGTTAGCTCAATCTTAGTCGGCATTATTCCCTTATACTCATTCATCTCCAATCATACCTAAGGACTGATATTTCTAACTATGGAGTATCCTTGGGTAGATCCCTCAGGTTCTGGTTGGATCATAGGACTAATACCTAACCTAACCACCTTATGACTTCAGAATCGTCGTGAATTAAGATGTTGTTGGGTATGAGATCGTAACCATAAAACCTTTTCCGAAGTGTATGAAGCACTATGAGTCGTTTAGATCACTTATTATTTTCAAGATCACATTTTAATTACATTTCTCCTCTTATTTTAAATACTAAGTCACTTAGTTTTTCAAATACCATGTGATTAAAATTTGTCATGAAAATTCTGTGGAGAAAACATATTAGCATGAATTATATGGAATATTAACTTGCTCCCCCTCAATTTTATATATGTTTGACACCAAAAAAATGATACCAAGTTGGAAAATGAATATAAAATTGAGGGTTAGCATTGTTGAGCACACAATTTTGAAAGATTATGAATTGTTATTGAAGAATTCTTAAAAAATTATGCTCAACCACTTAATCATCTTATAACATATAATCTATTGAGTAGTCACTATTATTACTGATTTGTTATTAAGAGATTAGTGTAAATGTTTTGAATACCGAAAGAATTTAACTAGAGTATCCAAAAACATTAAAACATTGTTTTTTGAAAAACTCCCCCTCAAACATTGACTCATTTTGAAAATGACACTAAATGTAGAAGAATTGTCTTGTAAAACTTTATGAGGTTAGGTCGATATAACGCTTAATCCCAGTTGGACGCATGATTCCCCAACGAAACTTATGCTTTGAGGGAGACATAACTCTATAAATAAGGAAGAGTATAAGCTCTATCAGATACTTGGCGACGAAGGAAACTATAATCTAGCATATATATGTATATTTATAAATATATATATTATATATTTATATATACTATTATTATTATATATATACTTACTCGAAAATACTAACGAATAGGCAATTAGAACTTCAAAATATATACATAAAATATTTATACATACGTACCCCAAGCACATAGTTCCGGAATGCATCTATATGACAGGTTCTAGATATCAGTCTAGGACATCCACCTAGTTCTCTATAAAACCTTGGCTCTGAATACCAATTGTCACACCCCGCCAAGCGGAATCGAAGCATGATTCAGATAGGCATCATCATAACACAAGGCGTCAAAAATAGAAAATTAAAAATGACTTTCAATAAACTTCAAGATCCAAAGCGTGTTATGACAACGCCCAAAACAAAAAAAACAGATAAATCATAGACTCCGCATGCAAGCCTATGGTCCAGCTAACTGTCTTCTTAACTCTTCACACATTTTGCTCACCTGAAAATGATGCTTAAAAACGTCAACATAATTGTTGGTGAGGAATGACAGGTTAAAGACTCACTTAGGACATAGCGATCAACAAAACAACATTTATGAACATATATGCTTGGCTATTCTATCACAAAATAAATTCACATATTAATCTGAGGTGGGATCGTGAACCCCTCCGTCCACAATATCTTCGCGCAAGCTTACCTACTTGACTAGCTCAAGTCCGTTTCGGGTCTCCACTATGGTCATGTCATCCTCACATATACATGCCTTACCACAATTCATATCACATAGTAATAGCACATAGCAATCATATAGTTCGACACTTAAAAACACATATCACAGTTCATAATTCAAAAATAGTTTTTGCATCATTTCCATCTATAATATAAGTAAAAAGTGGGGACTATATAACTCACCTGTACAAAGCAAATTCTAATTTCCTTCACTGTATCTTGACAAAGAATAAACAAAACAATACACTCATATGTTACAAGTCGATTAGGTCACACACCAAAAGTCGATGTAACAATCACAATGATGGACACTCTATATCTTATCTTTATTCAACTCTTCTATATACTCCTCATACTTGCTAACCTCAAATTACCTCACAAACTTTACTTCTCAACTTTCTGCTTTTTACTCGGTTTTTATAGTCACAAGATGGACTTAAATAAAATACTTAAACACCTAAATGGTTTTCTTCTCTCACATCCCCATTAGCTTCCCAATGAGTTATGAGCTTCTATGATTTTTGGATAAAAATAATAGTGAGTGTAACCATTTTATAAAAATTCAACATCACAATGTGTCCAGAATTTGACCTGATTCGACCTTCAAAAAGTTTAGCTTGAGGAGACCCATTTAAACACTTAGTATAATTCTACAAGTATTCTTGAAAATCATATAACATCATGAACTTGCTACAGTAACAAGCCCATTAATTAAAAAGACGTTTTGATATGGTTTTTAACCTCACAAACACAACTCAGAATCTGCCTGAAAACTCAGTTTTGACAACAAATCTTGTTTTGTTAATTTGACTCACTTTTAATTCATGAAACCACTTGCGTTGGAAATTAGACTCTCTGTAGTTAAATTTAGGCTTAAGAAAATCAAAAAAGTTATCCGTATGACCGAGATATGGCTCTCACAAGATGACCTAAAATTCTGCCAAGATTTCTATTCTGAATTTAGGCATAATTAACCCTAATACTAACTTACCCATACCGTAATTATAACCCTAAAATGATTTTTTGATGATCAAACTCTTACTTACAGTTATTTACATAACCTAATCCTCCTTAATGATTGTTACGTTAAATATAATCAATTGAATGAAAATAAGATTTAGTAGAAAACATTACCTTAACTCTTGAATAATGCAAAAAAACATAAAAAAAATTTGGGTTTCCCTTTATTCTTTGTTGTAGTTCGACTGGCCAAGGAGAGAGGAGGGGAGAAAAGTGATTTATATTAAGTTTTGATTTGTATTTTATAGGCTTAGGAAAAGGATTAATTACCAAAAATAAGTTGGTAATCAAATTGGATTCTTTTCAATTTTTTTTCCCTCTGTTCGGCGATCCACACAACACCCTTTTAATTATATTTTTTTCTTTTATTTATTTATTATACATTTTACTTTAATTTTAAGTAAAAACCTTTAATTATTTTGCTAAACCTTGAACTTTCTAACTAGTTTTCAAACTAACCTTCGATTCTAACTATTTTAAAATAGGAATGTTACTCTCAATCTATAAAATACTAAAACTAATATATTTAATATGAATTACATTATACATAGTACGTACATTTAGAATAATTACGTACACGACATTGAAAACTACCCCGCAATGCTTTCAATTGATTTCATTTCCACAAGTACCTGATTATCAATTCATGTACTTCTATCTCCTACACATATAAAACACCATAAAAACACATAATGACACACATAAACTGAATTATACAGGCTTTAACTAACCTGCTAAAATCTCATTTGTCACAGTCTCATGAGTAGGGACATTAACTCTCTTTTTGGTCGGGTGGCTTCTCTTTCAAGACGACTGTGTGGTCGCGAGACGGCACATGCATTGGTCGAGAAGAAAGGAAAAGCAAAGGACGAGTATTATGGTAAGTTGATTTTGGATTTGGGTAATGAAGTGCGTTCGAGTATGGAGCAAGGAACGGCTGTAATGGAAAAGCTGGTTGAGAAGCTTGGTAATGCTGGAGATAAGGTTGAGTGTAAGAAATTGAAGAAAGAACTTGAAGAAGCAAGGTTTAGCAACACATTCCTTCATATGCAGAACGAACGAGTACGAGAGAGGATCTCTATTTTGGAACTAGAGTTCGAGCTTATGAGTTCTATCAAGAGATGATTCGTAGAGGATTTTTGTTTAAAGAAAGACCAAACGAAGCTATCAATGTTCCGATTGAAGATAAGAAGAGTCCATCATCTGAGTCGCGAGGATCTCCTCGTGATTCTTAGTAGTTTAGATTCATTAGTAGTATCTTTATTTTGTAATCACTAAACTGAGTCCTCAGTTAGTAGACTTGATGCTATTGGTTGTAACGATTTGTATCATTTCATGAAACAATGCAACTATGTATTAACTCTTTTGTGATGAAAAATGAATGACTATCTTTTGATTACTACTTGATGTTGTGTGACTGTTGTTGTGATTGATTTGTCATTATACCATGTTACTTATCGGATTATTTTATGTGTGACGTGACAGAATCATGCCTCCAAAGTTTGCACCTTTGACTCAAGCTGCTATTCGTCGAATGAATAAGGAAAGTGTCGATGATGCTATCGTTGCTGAGCGAGCTAGACATGCGAATACTGGAAATGATGCTAGAGGATCTGGACCAGTTAGGGGTCAGGATGTCGCACCTGCTATTCGTGAGTGCACTTTTGTTGGATTTATGAAGTGCAATCCTACTGCTTTTCATGGTACCGAAAGAGTTGTTGAATTGTTAAGATGGTTCGAGAAAATTGAGAGTGTTTTTTTGGATCAGCGAATGTGAAGAGGGAAAAGTTTTATGTTTGCTGCTGAAAGTTTTGCTATCCAAAGGACCTGCTTTGACTTGGTGGAATGCTAAGATTGCAACCATGGGTTTGGAGACTGTGAACCAAATGCCTTGGACTGAGATGAAGCAACTGATGACTGTCGAGTTTTGTCCAATAGAAGAAGTTCAACCAATGGAGCACGAATTGTGGAACTTGAAGGTTAAGGAGTATAACATTGTGGCTTATACTCAGAGGTTCAATGAGTTAGCATTGATGTGTCCAAGAATGGTTGAATCGAAAAGAGTAAAAGTTGATGCTTACATGCGGGGATTGACTGATAACATCAAGGGTGAAGTGACATCTTCTAAGCCTGCTAACCTAAATGAAGCCATGCGTATGGCTTATAAGTTGATGGAACAGAAATCGCAAGCTAGAGACGAAAGAATTTTAGAAGGAAATAAGCGAAAGTGGAGAGCTTTCAAAGTGGAAATAGTAGTGGTAAGGGCAATCATAGAGATAACTCACGTTAAACTTTGCAGAATAACCAAAAGCAAGGGAACGCGCGAGCTATGGTTACCGCTCCTACTGATGGAAAGGTGTCTTCTAGATCACTTCCTTTGTGTTAGCGTTGTTTTACTCGCCACGTTGGTACGTGTACTATCAAGTGTCACAAGTGTGGAAAGGTTGGGCACAATGGTAAGGGATTGTTAGGAGGAAGATGTTGCCACGGGGTGCAATGATCTGCCATTCCGACCTTGCTCTATGATTGTGGTGAGTCAAGGTCACTTTAGGTACCGTATGCACAGAAAGGTTAAGCAAGAGAGGAAGGTGGAGATGTTCAGTGGTCGATTTATGCTATTTAGGATGCTGTGCCGATGGGTACGATGTAGGTTAACTGGTTCGTTTTGCTAATATAATCCGTATCTTTTGGTTTATTAGGATTCGGGTTCCGATAGGAGTTTTATGGATACTAGATTTAGTTTCCTGCTTGATATCAATCGGTAAATAGGAGTAGTTTTAAGGTAGAGTTAGCATGATGGAAGGGTAGTTTGTTTCATGAACACTGTTCTAAAAGGTTGCACTTTGAATTTACGTGAACTTGTTTTTGAAAGCGGGTCTTTATGCCGGAATGAGATTGGTACGTTTGACGTCATTATCTCATGTTGGGTTGGCTGTCAAGCACGAATGCCGCTATCGTCTGTGGCTGGAATGTTGTTTCGTTTTATTAACGTTTAGAAACAAGATGTTGATAGTCAAAAGTGACAAGGGCGTGTCTCGATTAAAGTTCATATCTTGTATTAAGGCCAGTAAGTACGTCGAGCGAGGTTGTCATTTGTTCTTGGCATACGTGACGGAAAACAAGTCGAAGAAGAAACGAATGGAAGACGTCCCTGTAATTCGTGATTTTCCTAAGGTGTTTCCTGAGGAGTTGTGAGGACTACCACCGCCAAGGCAAGTAGAATTTTGAATTGATCTAGTATCGGGGCTACACCTGTTGTACGTGCACCATATAGATTGGCACCGTCTGAGATGAAAGAGTTGTCGGTACAATTGCAAGAGTTGCTGGAGAAGGGATTTATTCATCCGAGTTCATCACTGCGGGGAGCACTGGTTTGTTTGTGAAGAAGAAAGATGGATCTTTTAGAATGTGTATAGATTATCCGCGAGTTTGAACAAGTTGTATGTCATGAATCATTATCCTCTTCGAGAATTAACGAATTTATTTGACAACTACAAGGTTCGAGTGTGTTTCTACGAACGATCTGCGATCAGGATGATCACCAGTTCGCATAAAGAGACGACATTCCATTAATACATTAGAACTCGGTATGGTTACTTTGAGTTCTAAGTAATGCCGTTTGGATTGACTAATGCGCCTGCTGTGTTTATGGACTTGATGAACCGAGTATGCAAGCCATATCTTGATAAGTTTGTCAAGTGTTCATCGATGATATTTTGGTTCCGATTCCTCTTACTTTAGCGATGAAAACTCATCAATAGATGATTTAGCTCTAGAAAATGAATATGACAAACTATGCAAAATGAGTCTAAAAATTATCACAAAGAATAAAAGATTAAAAGCTGTTAGAAATAGCTTAGAAACTGAGCTTCAGTAAACTAAAAAATTAGTCCACATTCAAGAAAAAATAATGGGAGTTGATCTCAAATGTACAAAATGTCAATTGCTTAGAATTGAAAATGAAAAACTTAAAGAGGAAGCTATTAAACTAACAAAATTTGAAAATAGTACACATTGCTTAAATAAAATGTTAAGTAATCAAAAACCCTCTTAAGATAAATTAGGTTTGGGATTTAACTCACTTGAAGCATCAACTAGTGTAACTAAGGAAATAAAAATTGTGAAATCTCAAAAAGAAACGTCCCCTGGTAGAGGTCCCTTAAATAAGGGTGGCCCCCATATAGCAGAAGTGGCCCCCAAAGCAATTATGGGACCGCCAGTCTGTTCACCAGGTTTTGAGAAATTTGTCTCTTTTAAAAATCTATTTTGGGTCCTAGACCAAAACATATAATGGTAAACAAAGTTAAAGTTCTAGTTGCTAGTGATAATAAAGTTAAACGATTTTACAAGCCATCGTTAAAACCCAGAGTTGGATTTTCAAAACCAAACTTTATCAAAATCCACCACTATAAGACTCAATACTATTTATACTCGTCTTCGGCAAGCGGCACCAAAACTGATCGTCGTTTATTAAACGACTAGTCGAGTAATAGAATATATAAAGTATCCCGTAAGAATATCCAAATTCACTTGAGGACAATGAAAATTATCTTGCGGATGTCGTGTCCTAATGAGAGATAATTTGAAATCTACGAAAGCGTTTTGTTTGATGCTTAAATGACAAATATTTTGGTGTTTGATTTTTAAACTAAGTATATAATAAAAACAAACTATATAAAACTAGATGACAATAAACAAGCTATTAAACGAAGAGGAATATAATAAAAAATATGCTTGCTAAGTGAATTGATTAGATCCTTAAGTGTGAATTAAATATACAATTAAGTCCTTATCGATGAATCGATATCTTTCTAACAAATCATCTTCTCACAAGGGGGTTTTGTTGGCTTTATATAAAACAATCGTTTATTAAGATATCGATAATTAATTAATGCTCTATTTATTCTTAGGCTTTTGCCCCGCTCGAATAACCAAAAACAATATATATAGTATCATAAAAAAAGTACTAATAATATTTTCCTTTTTTTTTTTTATAATCGCACTTAATTGCACTAAACAATTTATCACTTAACAAGCATATATAAAATCTACTCACTAAGCATATTAATCAACAAATAAGCAAACATAATCATATAGCTATATAAAATTAAATATACCTAAAATTGAAAAGAGCAAAGAGGATAGTAACCAAATGATGCACCGCTCGAATAATAATCCACTGGTCTAATAACTTGTTTTAAAATATAAAGCTTAAAACTTGATTAATATCTAAATAACTAATTAGCTAGTAAAGGTATGAACTTTATTCACTAATTAGCTAGCTAAATACTTAAAAAACTTAAAACTTTATCTAAGAAATTAGCTTAAAGACCTTAAACTCCACGACAATAGAGGTAGAATGAGTTTTCATCAACAATAAGACAAGCAAAAAGTTAAGACAAATAAGCTATGTGAATAAGCTATAAGCTAAAAGCTTAAATTCTAAAATATCAAGTATTTTGAAATAGAAAAGCTAAAAGCTAGTAGATCTAGACTAATAAGCTATTTTAAAAACTTTTATAAAAACTAGATCTATTTGAAAACTAAATGGAATAAGCTAGATCTAAAAATAAAACATGAAATAAGCTAATAAGCTATCAAAATAAGCTAATCAGATAAGCCATTAATAAGCTTATTCTAAAGCAATATGAAAAGTAGATCCGAAAATAAGCCAAGTGCTTATTTCGAAAATATATAAGCTTAAAATCAATTCAAATAAGCTATAGAAGCTTAGTTGATTAAGAGATAATAAGCTATTAAGCAATAAGCTCAAAGTAAGCTTAAAAAGAAAAGAAAATAGAGGATTAGAAAAAGAATAAGCTCAAGTCACTTCCATCACAAACATCTTCATTGATAAGCTTAAAAGTGTTGATTACAATAAGCTAGATAAGCTATAAAAGCTTTTACAATAATCCAAAATAAGCTGCATTTTACTCCTTACTCTAAATCTACACTCACCTATTTTTTTGATCTAAAAACTAATTTTTTTTTTTTTTATTCACCAGTTCTGTTGTGTGTTCAATTTATAGCAAAAAGTAGATAAGGGCATATTCGTCATATCAAGTAGCCAACCAATGAGAGTCTAAGATTGAGGGGTAAAAGAGTCTTTTCAGTTTGGAAGGTAGCTTCATAATTAAGCCAATGATTGGCATGGGAGTCGGTGACCTCGTACACGTCGAATTATACCTTTATTATCAATTAGAATTATACCACGTGGCCATGCAATGCGTTAACTTTACGCATACAATTTCTACACACACAATCTCGCCCTCCTTTTTTCTTGAAAGATTGTAAACAAAGGCTCGCCATGTGTCGAATTTAGATTGGCTAAAAGTTGTTAGTGCGTGCGAGTGGCTCAGGTTACACGCCACATTGAATGCATTTTCCTTGGAGGGTTCTTGGTGGAAGAGTTTGCACTTGAGGCCATGAAGAGAATGATCAAGAAGAGGATTAGGGCTGGTTATTCTCAGGTTTTTGATGTGTCAAGATGGTGATAATAAGCTCAAACTAAGGTCTTGATTTATACTCAAAAGACATGCAAAACATTTAATGACTTAACCACTAGCTTTTCTCTAAACTTAATCATTAGGAGCCTTTTTTAGGTCAAACAAGAAAAAACCAAATATTAGGTTACCTTAAGACAAGTCCAACTAACCTATTTATGAACTTAGATTAAATGGTAACACCTAAAAACGAGCAAATCTGTAACACCCGCCCCGAGGGGCATCGGATTGCGCAGCGGAAATTAGCAATTTGGTGTTACTACATAACATCCGTCACCACGATAATAGAAAACGACTCAACTAAGACGTTTACCAAACATGTGTTCCAAAATTATTCAGAGTTAAAAGAGCGTTTAGGTCCCACAGAATCGTAACCACCGTCTATTACAAACCATGAAAAACAAATTGTTTTCAAATAAAAGACATTGTTTTAAACACCACATAAGATATTGTTTTTGAAAGACCGGAACACACAAGAAGTCTTTCCATAAAATCCATCACCACACGCACGACACCTCCACGCCATCGTTGCCTTCAGCCTTGGTTACCTGGGATAAAACATGTTTAAAACGTCAACAAAAAGTTTGAGTGGAAATATCAATGAGGAGTTTTTAAAATAAATCAATAAGTAAAAAACCTTTGAATACATTATTAGTTCTCGGGAAAACAAAGCAACAAATGCAATGTATAGAAACTTCTTTTCTTTCACGCAATAAGCTCATGACATCGAACGTTAACCAAACATATGGTATTTCATATGCTAAAAGGTGCCCCAAACAAGGTATTATTGTCATATACCTACTAATTTCTAATAACAAAATGTCTGTTTGACAGGGTGGTCACAAGGATTCAAACCCCGGACAGGGTTGTCAAACCCAATAGATCTATTTAAATCTTTAAGTCGTTTACATCACAACCCCCCCCCCCCCCCCCCCCCCCCCCCCCCCCCCCCCCCCCCCCTAGGCAATTAACGGTTCAGAAATAAGGGACTTCGACAATAGCATTATGCGGAAACATCTCACAAATTGGTTAGCATACCATAAAAAATCTATGTGTTCGATTTATCAAACAAAATGACTCCCCTCGCGGGTTTAAAAGCATTTAAAAGAATTTAATGCGAGGCTATGAACTCACCTTAAGCAAATGATCCAATTCAATCAATCAATCAACAAGCGCAATAAACTTTACGTCTCGACCGCGACCTATATAGTACATATATAGCGGCACGTGACTAAAAGTATAACATATCATATATTGCATACTTGCATATTAATATATCTTCTATATATAGATATTAATAAATTTATATAGGGGACGAGGAGAGAGTGTAGGTTCCGAGTGAGAAGTAAAAATTAAATAATAAAAGTGATGAGGAAGTGACTAAAACCACAACATTTGAGATGCAACGAATTGGCATTAGTGCATTTTTTATGCACGTAGATGCACATTTTGATTTTCGAACGTTAATTTGATGCGTAGATGGTTTTGCAAATTGCTTTTTATGTTTTGCCAATATGCAGAGGAACAAAAAACAGAGAAGAGAAAAAATGGAAAATGCATCTTAAATATACGTATATGCATCTAATTAAAAGCTAGAAAACACATTATGTTATGGTTATAATGCATCTAAGATTTAGAGATGCAGTCTGTTTAAGTCGATGATCTCGCGCACACACACACACACACACACACACACACACACACACATATATATATATATATATATATATATATATATATATATATATATATATATATATATATATATATATATATATATATCACCATTACATATACACAATCATATATTAGAATCTCCAAGTGCGATGCAAAACATTTCACTTTGACTTAACAATATCACAACGTTTTCAATAAAGTTTCCATTTTTAGAAAGCTTGCCGAAAGTAAAGATAATATAACCCAAACTTATCATTTCACCTTAGTTTAACTAACATTACGAATCCTTTGCTTGTTATGAACTATATTCAAAAGTATACGCAAGTTTGACTTTCAAAAGTCAAACTTCATAGTTGACTTTTTACCCAAAAATAACTCAAACTTGACTCGGCCGTAAAATCTTCGTTTTTAGGAGTTATAAGGCCTACCTTATATCAAAACGGACCTTAGAACATCCTTTATCATATTCTACACAAAGTCATATCAAAACTTGTTTTTACTAAAATCCAACCATTCCAACATGTTTAACTTGCCTAAAAACATGTACTAAAACCATCAAACATATGTTCATACTTGAAATACTTTCAAACCCATTTTGCACTTGAATCAACTAGCTATAATTACATACATGTAATATTCATCAAATAAATCAAGACATAAACATAAACAAGTGCTCACAAAGCAATAACAAGACTCGACTTCGCTTCCCCTTGTTGCTTAGAATCGGACAAACCACAAAGACCAACCAAACGACCTTTTCAAATCAAACCACTTCAAAATAACACTAATCTAACAACTAGAAACACTTCCTTATACACCAAATCAATAGAAATTGACCAAAAACTCAACTTCTTGAATACTCATTGCATGTGAGGTTTCTTTAGTGGGATTTGTAGAGGATTGAAAAGGGATTAAATTGGTATAATCGAATTTAATTGCATGTCAGAAAAAGTGACCGGAATGGGTGTTTGTTTGGGTGGCCGGTCGTGGAGACAAGAGAGGAGGGAGGAGGAGTATGATTTTCATAAAAGAGAAATATGTGTGTATATGAGTTCTATTTATAGAAAAGAAGTTTGGCAAATTGGCAAGTTTAGTCCTTCCTTCCTCAATCTCTTTTAAAATTAGTGCAAGTCATCCTTTTTATAAATAACATTAGGCCAAAAACACGAGTCACACCACGTTTGTAAATATTTTAAATCCGTCCCACTAAATATAGTTTAAAACCTTTAATAAAACGTTAAACCTCATAAAACACGACCTTTAAACACGGTTTTTACAAAAACTCGAGGAAACAATGAAAAATACAAAATTAACATATTTACGCTCTCAGAGCAATAAAATATATTTTTCTGACTTTCTTAAATGCTAAAAAAATAGAAACTAAATCATGAAATGAAATTTACCAATAAATGGAAATTCGAATCAACCACATATAGCATAACGACTATAATTATTTACGTAATTAAAAATAACTATCTTAAGCTAGGGATAGACGTTGACCTGAAACTCGGGTTGTTACAATATAAGAACGTATATAAACACATATATAAAAGTTATACAAAAACGTGTAAAAAAGTATAAACAAACGTATATAAAAACGTATACAAAAACCTATTTAAAAACATATATAAAAAGTATAAAAAGTTATATGCGTTTGTATGTACGTGTTTATATACGTTTTTAAATAAAACATATATAAAAACGCATAAAGAAACTTACACAAAAATGTATATAAAATGTATAAAAAGTATATAAAAAGGTATATAAAAACATAGATGTTTTTATAAATACGTATA
Source organism: Tanacetum coccineum (assembly GCA_026074375.1). NCBI lineage: Eukaryota > Viridiplantae > Streptophyta > Magnoliopsida > Asterales > Asteraceae > Tanacetum > Tanacetum coccineum. Next base: position 22,615 of record BQNB010073953.1, read on the forward strand.
TAAAACGTATAAAAAAAGCATATATACAAACGTATATAAAAACGTACACAAAAACATATAAAAATGTATTAGAAGTATATAAAAATGTATATGACAACGAATATAAAAGGGTATAGAAAACGTATATGTTTTTATAAAAATGTATGTAAAATATCGAAATACTTAAAAAAAACATAAAATTTTAAATTACAAACGGTCGTTATTACAAAGGATAGACGATGCAACGGTCGTTAGCCCAAAGGGCTAACATGTAAATGATAACAAAATCCACTTAACACCGGTTAAAAGAAAGGACAACGAGTGTTATTTTTTGCAAAGATAGGGACTACCCATTCAACTTTAAACTTTAAGGGACGACAAATGAAATTTTAGGCAACCCATAGAGACCTTCCGTGTAATTTACTCTATAGTTTTGTCACTAAAATATTGCTAAAAACCATGTTTAAAAATATTAACATACTAAACAAAATTTGCTCGCATGACACTAATTCTTCACACTAAACATCTTTTAAGTGACTCAACGTATATATGCCTAACACAATATGTAGAAAAAATAGTTTTTATATATATATATATATATATATATATATATATATATATATATATAT
>BQNB010073954.1:0-17166 GCA_026074375.1 Tanacetum coccineum
AATATCACAAGGATAATGCGTAGGACTCTTAAGATATTACTTGTTTTCATAGTGTATGAAAAATAAATATATTGGAATAGTATCCTAGTGAGATTTATGGATGATCTCTTTATGGCTCTATACTCAATGGGGCACTTTGGTTTTAGTAATCGGAGGCTAGAGCAGACTGTCACCTTTTTAATACCAACTAACTCGGAGTGAGAAAGTCGATAGAAATGCATGTAATCTCTATGAGAAATGAAACAAGAGACTTTTGAGAGACCTTGAGTGGCTGGGAAGGGTTGTGCATCGCATCACTAGGTCTATGATGTTTATCTTCAATACCAGACAACAACTTAGTGTTTCTGATAGCATATGTATTGACCCGGTTTTCATCTAAGTGTAAGGAGGGCTTCTTTTTTTCACCCTTTATCTTAACTTTTCTTTTTCATTCTTCAACCCCTTCAATGCTTACCAAGACTTCATCACTAACACCTTGTTGGGTTTATTCCAGTGTTAGCTCTAACCTAGTCTGCATTTTTTCCTTTTCTCACTTTTTCTCCTTTTAATCATACCTAAGGACTTCTATTTTATCTAATAGAATGTCCCTGGGTAGATTCCTCTAGTTATGGCTAGGTTATGGGAATGAACACCTATACCTAACCACCTTGTAACTCAATAAATTAAATACATGGTCGGTCTTTTGGTATTGTTCACAAAACCATTTGAAAAACGTCGATCAAGATACTTTGTGATATAAATCAAAACATTTAGTACCTCAATAGTTTTTAACTTTCAAAATTACTCCCCCTGCATATGTGCATCGATAACCGAAAATGTTTTGCACATACGAGAAAAAAGCTGCACTAGAGTCATTCAGATCACATTTTACAAGTTATATATATTTTAATCATTTTCTCCCCTTATCCAAAATGTCAAATCTCTTGATATTTTAGATATCAATTGATTCAAATATGTATAAAAATTATTTGGGAAGAAAAATGTTCTAATTATATATTAAGCTTTTTTATTAAGAACATTTTGATGCTCCTCTTCAATTTATGAGGATATTATATGGTGTTTGAGTATGTTAATTTAAAATTTTTAGAATTTACTAAGAAATTCTTAAAAATTCGTACTCAAACACTATATATGCCTATTATTAGTCTTATACTACTTATTTACATATTCACAAGTTTTATAATTACGAGAAATGACCTAAAATAGTAAGACAAAATATGACAGTCATATTGTCCGCTAAAGCAGTCTAAGGTCTTCCCCGTAATCTCTACCACCAACGAACTTTTCTAAGCTTCTCATCAACCTTCTATCCCGCAACTGACGATCAATTTCTTTTACCATGATATGAGACCATGTCTTGTCTAAGTGACTCCATCCCCTTTTTGGCATGGCTTTGTTATACCACATCATCAAATTGGTAGCCATGTCATGAAGAGTATCCCGAACCGATTGGAGTGTACCATCACTGAACTTGTAGAGCTCATCAGAACGCATCAATCTCTTTCTGTTTAGCTTGTCTTCATAAATGACTCCTTGAGGATTTGAGAGGGTGGTATATGGTGCTCTTCGGGAGAGGTCTTTTTCACGTGTTATTGGCTTAGATATGTTGAGCTTCTTTGGTAGCTCTCGACACCAAGTTGAAGATCTTCTACTCTCTTATGGATTACAATACGTCTTGTGAACATACGTAATGCAGCGGCCATGTACACTATGTCCTTGCCTTTGAGGTAAGAGTCGGTTCTGAACAACGAGAAGCAGCATGTCCTCGATGTCATTTAGATGAAGTCGTGGAAAGTCGCCTTTCATGAACTTGTATAATTTTTTATCAGATCTTCGAACTTCAATCTCCTCAAGATGACCATAACCATACCATATGTTAACTTTGGCATTTTTCACTGCAAGAATTATTTTGGTGGAGTACACATCATGTTTGGACACCCACTTGGAAGCATATCCGTAGAATCTTTGTCTTTTGGGTCCTTAGTGTGAAGTACCTAAAAGAGCATGCTTATCATATGCTACTTTTATAAGACTCCACAAGTTGGGTATCATATCTTCAATTCCAGGTAAGTCATACTTAGCAGCCTTTATCTTGGTGAATGAAGTCGTGTATGTTCTGCCAGTGCTTTCTCCTTGCAAGTATGCCAAGTCATTGTTGAAGAAGTAATCAACCGGGACAATCTAACGATTTCTTGATTGAACCAGAGGTAATGGTTTGCTCAAGTCGAATGGATATTTATCACCTTTAAGGTTATTCCAGTCTAGTTGACCAGTCAGTGCTTTGTAACATTCTTCCATATTGTATTCGAGCTCAACATAACTTTTTCAAGTGCCATTGAGAAGCTTGTAAGCCGGACCTACCAAAATGTCTTGTGTGAGGTCACTAATCTGCAGGCGGTTCATGTCAAATGCGCTGAAGTCTATCAGAGTGCTCATTAAATCATCGAATGTTTTGGAAGATGTTTCTGCTTTGGCAAGGTCACTAAGCCATTTCTGAGATGGCTTATTATGAACTGTTTTACCTTCATTCCACTTAGGATCTAGAGTAGGAGGCCTTTCCGGTTTCTTGAACCAATCCCTTGGGTCAACATTGACAACGGGTGGTTCATCAGTGTTACCCGTGTCTTCTCCAAGATTCTGTGGCACTTGAGTATCTCCAGCCTTATATACCGTCTCCTCTGCTTGTACAGACTTGCCAGTAGATTTTGGTTGAAATTTAGTGGTGCCTTTGGAAGATTCAGTTGACTTTGCCTTCTTGGATGGTTCAGCGTCTTTACCCGTCTTCTTTCTCTTTAACCCTTGGTCTGGTCCAACAAGATGGTCCTCATCTTTATCAGCATCATCGGGCTTCCTTTTCTTTTGAATGTCAGCAACACCTTTATCCATGGCATCTTCATCAGCAAGTATAGACTCCATAAGAGCATGATATAGAGCCTTGTATTTGGGATGTTTGTTGAATGTCTTGGATGCGGTCATGGTCTCAAACAGAGCTCGTTTCTGATCAAATTCTTTAAGAGCAGCCTTATCAGATGATTTGATAGTGTACTTAGACTCTTGCTGTTTTGTTGCATGCTCCATCTTGACCTTACGGATATCTTCAACACTTTTCTAAGGTTTAACTCGTGTTTGAGCTTTTCTACCACATCTACTGGAATAAAATGTTCCTTATTGAGGTATGTAGTATTTCTATGGAGCACCTTATAAAGAGCATCATCCAAACTTGTTCCAAGATACTCTTTTACAGCAGTTAAAACTTCAGATTTGATTGTAGCACGTAGTGCTGAAGAGTGATCAACATTTTTTGAGCTCTTTGACTTCATTTTCCAAGTTTGATACTCTACGATTAATAACAGAAAGGGTTTCAGAATCATGAACAACAGTGGTTGAGGTTGTTGCTTCTGTAGTTGTTGGTGTTGGTATCGGTGTTGATTGTTGTTGAAGAGGGATAAATGGTGGAATAGGTGGAGGAATGGTTGTTGCTGGAGTTGTTAAAGTTTCAAGAATTACCGTAACAGGTATAGTGAGAAGTGGTGAGGTCTGAATACTTGGATCTTCATGTTGGACTTTGATATCCATCATTGAGATAATTTCCATTTCACCCGATGGAATGTTATCAAAGTTGAGAAATTTAGTGGCATAGTCGGATGAGATAGAAGAACTTTGTAGTGGAACTTCAGTCTTTTGTGTAGCAAGGGCAGCCGTAACTGTTGCCTGAGCATCATCCTTGACTTGATCACCTGGAACTTCTTTACTAACTTCCCCGTGCTCAACATTTACATTTTTATCACAAGTCATCTCCTCATCACCCTTTTCTTCATTATCAAGCTCTGCATCTTTCAACTCCACATTCACATCATCATATATCTCCTTATTGATACGTTCATATTCTTCATCATCTACATTTTCATCAACAGTAGGTACATAGTCATCAGGAGTATGTACAAACTTATCTTCTTCTTCATCAGTCTTATTGAGATCAGCACTTTTGTCATCATCAGATGCAGTTGTTTCATCATCACTTTGCTGATCATCATCATTATCATCATCATCACTATCTCCCCAAGACTCAGATTCACTTTCAGAAGAATCCATTTTGAACACATCGAGAACCCTTGGTTTTAAACTAGTTCCTTCAATTATGTTAATTGACTTGCCTTTTGGCTTATCAGGAACCTCTGATTCTAAATCAGCTCCCTTACTTGAGCTATCTGCTTGATGAATGTTGTTTCCTGCTTGCTTCTTTTGATAGCATTTTTCAACTGAGCTTCCTCGAGTGATGCGGCTTTAGACAACAATTCAATCCCTTTGCTTCTTTCAGCCTTTGCTGATGCCTTCTTCTTTGACACAGACACACCAGGAGTGTCTCTGATTTGAACACCAGTAGACTGTCTTCTGGCAGTAGGTTTCTTGACAGGTTTCTCTGTAGGTTCTTCAACAACAACAATAGCTTTCTATTTTGAAGGAGAAGCAGGTTTCTTAAATTTCCTTGCTTTCTTAGGAGTTACAGCTCCTGTAGCGAATGCTAGATAAGTCTTGTAGGCAGGAGAGTCCCGCATCTTCTGATTAGTCATCCCTCCAGGAAGTAGTGCTCCATACACTTGATATTCATCAGATTTGGAGACAAATCTCAAGGACCCTAAAATACTGTCATCTCGAACACTGTGTATGAAAAATCTGTTCCTCATAGAGATTGACTTATCTTTGGAAATGAAGTGAATGATTGCCTTTGTGAATATGGGATAGTACATCTTTTCTTGTTTCTTTACGTCTTTGTTGTCTATCTGGAACACGAAGTCTTCCCAAAGTAGTTCAACAAAGTCAACATTCTTGTTGTAGTACATACCCTGTAGTATTTGTGCTCTTGAGAGTCTGATCCTATTAAGACCTGAAGTTTTCCCAGACAGACACCTGTTGATTATTGTTTCAAAGGTTCTCCATGGTTGGTGCATCTGATCAACAACCACTTCAGTGAAAGATTTAATGTCACCTTTGTATCTAAGTTCCTTGATGAAGTGACAATTTCTTCATTTAAAGGAGGTGCATCAAACTCTTGATTTGGAAGTCTTAGACAGATCTGGAGAATGTCACAAAAGACTTCAACATCAATAGTGAATTTCTTCTTGTCTAGCTTGAACTTGTACGAAGATGAATTTTTAATCTTGGTGATGGTGTGCCAGAACTGATGCATATAGATCTCCGAGGTGCTAAAACTGATGCAATTAAAAAGGCTTGGCCGGACTTTAAGGCAATGATTACTGAAAGCTGGGTAGTCAGTCCAGAGCGAAGCAATGCATGCCAATCATAACAACTTGATAATGGGCTTCCTTGTTCATTATTGTGGGAGATTAATCTCTCATGTTGCATTTCTCTGCCAATCTAGACTTCAGAAGTCTACGATTGCACATCATAGGCATTGTCAAGAGCTATTCCTTGAGTTCGAGCAAACTTAGGAATAAGTCTGCTAAGATTTATCCAATACTTATACTATCAAACAATATATATCTATAATCTGAATGACAATTTTGGTTTCATCAGATTAGATGAAAGATCCAATTTTGTCGTTTTTCTAACATAGGAGATAAGCAACATATTAATCAGGCAAGGCCATTTTAAGACATAAGACGATGAAGCAACGATCAAAAAGTGCCAACATGGAACCTTCTCACGTCACCTATACATTCGGGTAAATATATGCTCACTTAAATGCAACTAGATTCGCTAGTCGTCTTCTAAGTCAATAAATTTATACCTAACTGAAATCTTATTCGAAGTCTCTTTTTAAAGAGACATAAATAATTCGCTTATTTGTAAATTACTTTCATGTTTATCTATTCTGCTACTATGACATAGCTGCGCATTGTTAAAATCAACCCAAAGTTTTCATTTATTCGTGTCATTAAATCGCTCTAATGAATAACTTGTATAAGTTATCCCCAGTAAAAATCACTGTAAAATTTCCAGCCGCTGTGATTATGTTATAAATTCTCTCCTATGAATTTTTTGCACGGAATACTCTTCCCTCTCGCTACAAATTTAACAGTATATATTTTCGCCTATCTAAAGCACAGAGTATAATTTCACACCAGTTTTAAAAACAAGTGTTATAATAATCGTCCAGGCAAATACATCTTTCTGCAACCACAATCCGCTTCCACTTTTTTGAGCATCTATTATTTTTCTTAAAACAGGTCGCTTGAACCATCACAACACGATCAACATTAAATTAAGCTTAGCAAGAATTATAGTCCAATGAAAAAACATCATCTTATTGCTACTAACAGCATACCTACCCCCGACAAAACCATGTTACACAGTTTTGTTGCGTATATCCTAACGATTCCTTACAACTGAATTGCTATACCACACAACTCTACATAAGCATACAATGGGATTAAATAAACACACACTAAGTAGAACCATCAACCAAAGAAACATTTTTCAAGTTAATAATTCTCCTTTTTTCTCCAAAATTTTCGCAACTAATCTTAGAATCAAGCATAATTACATTCATAGTTATTCCTATGTAAGACTACTGCTATATTCAGTAACCTACCACAACCTCAAGCATCAAAACCCCTACAAATCTTCAATCTCTAAGATTAAACCACTTTTTTAATTGTCAAATAACTATATTTACTAGGAATTAGGCGTGTTTCTCGCGGTCAATTTTGTGTGTATTTGTTATTATCTCCGTCCTCTTTCGATCTAGAAGCTTTGTTTATGGTATAAGAAACAAGTTTGTAGTTTCTACCCTTTACGTTACGACCAGTTAAATGTGAAGTGATTGTCATTCTAAGACTTCTCGAACCTTGTATTAGTCATTACATATCGCTCCTCGGAGCAATTCGTAAAATGACACTAAATTGTTGCCCTAGTTATACGGCTTAAGCCCCATTAAAATTAGTCCAGCCTTGGAAGCCCACGTTAAACCCAAGTCTAGACTCCATATCGCTCAACAACCACATATTAAATCCCTCGCGCACGTCGTGGAGAGGGTTGTTAGTACTCATCACTTTCTTACTTTTTCATTAATTAGTCCCAATTTTCTTAATTGTATTTTCTTACTTTTCTACTTCTCTCAAACATCATTCTCTCTCTAAATTTGCAAGCTATTTTCGTATGTTTTTGATTGTTGGAGCTACTTGATAACATAACATGTGGTATCAAGAGCCACGGTTTAGTACTAGTGATTGGTGTTTTGCTTACTAGCTTCTATTCCCCAAGACTTATTTTTCTATGTAAAATTCGTCCTGTTTCTTTTTGTTTTGGTTTCAAAAGTTTTCTTGCACCGACAAAAATCATCTATCACTCGTGGCTATCTGTTTGAGACTAGCGTTTAGTATTCAAAATACAAGGCTTGTATCTTCTTTTGTTCTAAACGACGCCATAGTATCTATTGTGAAGTTGGTCAACTTATATCGATAGCTTAAATTGTGGTTTGTTGAGCTTTCATACTTATCAAAAGTTTACTTAAACATTTCATACTAGACGAGTTTGTCTTGTGTCTGGTAGAGAGAGTTTGTTGCTCAGATCAAAAATAGTCTTGCTTTTCTTTATTCTGAGCATAGAAATCTGACCGTTCTATTCAAAAAATACAAAAGCAAATGATTTTTCCGTGAAATCCTTCGGGATTTCTATCCACTGCCTACAAAAAATAAGCGCTTTCTCCTGTCGCCTATTGTCTCATTTTTTCTTCCACGGTTCACTTCTTATTGGTCATCTATGATTGTCACAGTCTCACGCCTTCTTCTCAAATCTATTACCACCCATTTATCCTACAATTTCCATTTCAAAAAGTAGATAACATCCATTAATACCTTCCCACAAACACAAATCTCCTTTCTGTTCTTGACATACTTCTCTTCCCCTTTTCTCACCCAATTCTAATTATTTCCTGAACCAAACATCATCAACATAGTATGAAAGTTTGACTGCTCGAGTGTACTTTAGGCACGGAAATGTAGTACAGTTAGCTATTAGAGAGTTGTGTTCAGTCAAAAAATAGTTGTTTGTTTATTTGCTATAATCCAAACATGTACAACAGGTATGAAAGTGACTCGTGTACTTGCTCGAAAGTGACTTGTTTGGCATCATTCATTTTAGCAAGTTAGGCAGTAAAGCAGCGAGTTAGTGTAGAGAGTTATCAGAAGTAGAAAGTTATCAGAGTAGAGAGTTATCAGATTAGCGAGTTATCAGAAGTAGAGAGTTATCAGAGTAGAGAGTTATCAGAAGTAGAGATTTATCAGAAGTGGAGAGTTATCAGATAGCAAGTTATTAGAAGTAGAGAGTTAGCATAGTAGAGAGTTATCAGTAGCGAGTTAGCAGGTACTTTGAAGAAATTTTCCAAGGTCAAAGTCAAACGTTACGCTGCCAAATTTTTTCCAAAGTAGCGAGTTGTATTAGCGAGTTGTGACAGGGACAAATTGAAGACCTTATCTAAGCTTATTACTAAACGTTACTCTGTCGATTTTAAAACTCGTTAGCAATTTGTCATAATTCCCTAGTGACTTGAACCGTAACAAACAAACTTGGACCATTGATCATTAAGGACTTATAATTTATACTTAAACTTTAAAGGTTCCTAACTCTCCAATATCAAACAATCTTCATTTCATAGTTTCTTCTTGACTTTGTAAAATCCCGTAAAGGTTTACACTTTTCCGGTTTTAGTCATAGATTTATAAAATCTCGTGTTATCCCAAGGACTTAACCAATTTAACTTTAATCAAGCAAATCACAATCACTTAAAGGATCCATACTTATCATTTCACATCAATCTTTCAAAATGTCAACTCAACAAGACATTTATGCGGCCGGTTCTGAAAACCGCCCTCCTATGCTTAACAAAGAGAACTATGTTCCATGGTCATCACGTCTTCTCCGTTATGCTAAGAGCAGACCAAATGGAAAGTTAATCTACAACTCCATTATGAATGGTCCATATGTCAGACGAATGATTCCTGAACTAGGTGATCCAGCCCGTACAGTTCCTGTTCCTGAAACGTTTCATGAACAAACTGATGATGAACTTACGGAAGCAGAAATTAAGCAAATGGAAGCTGATGATCAAGAAATTTAGACCATTCTTCTTGGTCTTCTCGAAGACATATATGCTGCTGTCGATAGTTGTGAAACTGCTCAAGAAATCTGGTTATGTGTTCAGCAGATGATGAAAGGTTCTGACATTGGAATTCAAGAGAAGAAAGCTAAGTTGTTTAATGAGTGGGAAAGGTTTACTTCTACTGATGGGGAATCGATTAAGTCTTACTATCATTGTTTCTCAAAACTGATGAATGATTTCAAGAGAAACAAACACTTTACAGAAAAGATTTCTAGTAATCTCAAGTTCCTAAACAACTTACAACCAGAATGGAGTCGACATGTTACCATTGTTCATCAAACAAAGGACTTGCATACAACAGATTACACTCAGCTGTATGACTTCTTAAAGTACAATCAAAAGGAGGTAGATGAACTAAGAGCTAAATGACTGGCAAAATCACAAGATCCTTTAGCACTCATGGCCAATTCAAACAATTCCTTCAAGTATCCAATGCTTCGCCCTAATCTACCATCATCTAGTACCTACATACAACAACCTCTACCCATCAACAACAACTATAACCCACAACCATCATTCAATCAGAACTACATGCAACAACCTATGCCAAATTTCGAAGACATTATAGACCCTACACCTGTAATGAACACGACACTTGCTTTAATGGCCAAGGCATTCAAACTAAACTACTCTACACCAACCAACAACAACTAGAGAATTTCATCCAACCCTCGAAATAGGTAGATTGCTCAGCCGGGTATGAACTTGGGTCAAGATAATCAAATGCAGATGGTTGGAGGAAATTGGGGGAATCAGTTTAGACAGTATGCTGGGCAGAATGAAGGGAATCAGGTTGTTCAGAATGCAGTTCAGAATCCAGGTGTTCAGAATGTTGGAAATAAAAATGGGGTAATTGTTGTTCCGGGTATAGCTCATTAGAATGGAAATAGTAATGTTGTAGCAGCACGGGCTAAGGGTGATGCAAATGGGAACAATGGTAATTAGATAAGGTGTTACAACTGCAGAGGATTGGGTCATACTGCTAGGAACTGCACAGTCAGACCAAGGAGAAGGGATGCTGCTTATCTTCAAACCCAGTTGCTGATTGCTCAAAAGGAAGAAGCAGGAATCCAACTACAAGCTGAAGAGTTTGATTTGATGGCTGCTGCGGCAAATCTGGATGAGATTAAGGAAGTCAATGCAAACTGCATTTTGATGGCTAATCTACAGCAAGCATCTACATCGGGTACTCAGTCTGACAATGCTCCTGTCTATGACACAGACGGATCAGCTGAGGTACAACTTCATGAAAACTGCTATAATAATGAGATATTTAATATGTTTACTCAAGAAGAGCAGTATACTGAGCTACTCGAGCCCATTCCTGAACCACACCAAGTACCACAGAATGTCAATAATGTTATTTCTGAGGTTTCTAGTGTGGAACAAGGTGGGGGAACAGTAGAACAACATTCTGCAAATGTTAAGGAAACACGTGCATACCATGAATCATTATTTCATAATTTAGCTGCTGAAGTTGAGAAAGTCATCTCGATCAATCTCAAAATGAAAGAAAAAAATGCCGAATTGACCACTGAGCTTGCTAGATATAAAAATCAAGAAAGGTGTTTTGAAATTAGTCAAGAAAAATATGACAAACTTGAAAGATGTTATCAACAGTCTGTTTATCAAGAACAATGTCTTTCTAAAAAGATAAATGCACTTTATTTAAGTTCAGGTAAACAAATAACGGCTTTGAATGAGGAAATTTCAAACTTAAATAAATAGCTTTCAAAGGAAAAATCAATCGTTTCTTCTCTTCAAGAAGAAAAGAAAAGGTTGAAGTTTGATTTCAAAGCACGCGAAGACGAGCTTCTTGATAAACAAATTCAACTTGAGAATAAGATAAAGGAATTAGATAATATTTTGGTCAAAATGGGTCAATCGATTCAAATGATGCACATGCTTTCACCTAAGCCAGACTTATTTTACCACACCGAACAGAAAATGGATTTAGGTTATCAAAATCTTTTTTATCTCAAGCAAGCTCAGCAGAAACAACAGAGTTTGTATAATGGAAAAGTGTTATTAGAAAGCATGATCCTCCTGTTGTGTATGATTCGAAAGAGACACTACAACTTGCTCAAGAGAGTCGTCTAAAATGAAACAATTAAACAAAGAAATAAAACTGGCAAATTATACTAAGATTAATCATCTTTCGGGGGTTTTTGTTTCTCAAACGGCCAAGTCACGTGAAGAGTCGTATTTTTCAAATACTTCCAAAATGGCCAATGTTTCTAAATCATTTTCAATACCAAATGAAGAATTTTCGGATGATACTACACCAAGTGTTGCACGAAAATTTCTAAATGAGGTAAAAAGCACCATTGTGACTCTTCAACGTGTTGTCAAACAAAAAATGACTTTGGATATACACAATTGGTCGTCTTCTGCTCACCAAGAGATTCACAAAATTGTAAAAGATGAAATTTTCCCTATCGTCAACCAAGTTGACGCTAGAGTGCAAAATTTCAAAATACAATTTTTGAAAGAAGCAGCCAAATTTGTTCGAGACTTCCAATCTCTTGCAAAAGAAGCTGATGAATCTCTTGCTAAGCACAAGGCATTGGAATTGGAAATTGAGCGTCTGTTGAGAGCAGTTGTCAGTCAAGATATTATGGCTATTGTGCAAAATCCATCTGTTGTAGATTCATCAAATCTCTAAACTGAGCTTGAACGTACGAAAGAACGATTTGAAAATTGTATCATTAAAAAGTAGAATGAATATGCTAAACTTTGGAATGATTGATACAAAAAGTGTGAAGAATGCAAATATGACAAAATTTTATACGATAAAGCTTATAATGAAATGCAACAAAAGATCAAACGGTTGCAAGCTCAGTTGGGAGATCAAAAGGGTAAAAGTAAGGATACTCCATATGTATCAGATACCTTTAATCCTTTGTTTCAGAAACTTGAGAATAAGAACGTGGAATAAGAGTTTTAGGTTTTGAAATATGCTAAAGAAAATGCTCATCTTAAGACCACATACAAGAACCTGTTTGACTCTATCAAAGTGACATGGGCTCAAACCAAAACTATAATTGACTCTTTGCAAGATAAATTACATGACACGTTTATGAAAACGCTAAGTTGAGAGCTCAGATATTTGACAAGGTTTCTGAACAAAAGGACACCAACAAAGGTACGAGTGTGAATACTCAGTTTTGTAAGCAATTAATTTTGGGAAACCCACCTTCTTCTTCTGGACCAAAACTCTATTCTGTAACTCCTTTTCTAAAATCTACGGGTCTTCTCAAGATCAATGAGACACATGCTTTGTCAAAATCAGTCACTTCAAACTCGGTACCCAAACCACAAGAATCAAAAGTTGTAAAAAATGAGAAGGTGATCGCCCCTGAAATGTTTAGGATTGATCCTTGTAAGACCTCTAGGGAAGACAAATTTGTGCCTATCAACAAAGTTAGAGCAAGCATTAGGACAAATCTGATCATTATTTCACAACCTCATGCCATCACTAAGAAAGTTGTTAATTTTGACTCAAATGGTTTCTCTTCTACAGGAGTAGACATTATTACTAAGACCAGAAGGCCACAGCCTAGGAGCAATACAAAGAATGATAGGGTCCCTTCTGCGTCTAAGAGTAGTCGCATCAAGAATAAATAAGTTGAAGTAGAAGAACACCATATGAATTTATTGCTTTTTAAGAATAAGAAGCATATATCATTTGAATGTAATAACATTTAGCTTGCTATTTGGAATGATAAATCTGAAGTTGTGTGTGCTATATGTAAGCAATGTTTAATTACTGCTAATCATGATGTCTATGTGCTTAATTATGTGAATGGCATGAATTCTCGTGGTAAGAAACAAAAGGCAAATGTTTCAAACACCAGAAATCAAAAGAAACAAAAGCCAAAGGTTATGAAACCTAAGAAAGTAGGGTCCAACAAAAGACTTGCTTCACCTAAGCCTAGTAAAAATAGATCTTGCCTTAGGTGGTCACCAACTGGAAGAATTTTTGAACTCAAAGGAAAAATAATTGAATCCAGTGAATCAGAGAGTCAATATGACTGCTCTAAAGGTGATAATGCATGTATCTTTAACCCTCATGAACCTACAAGAAAACGGTTTCCAAATTCTACCTTTTCTTTAGCAGGTCATTCAAATTTGTTTATGGTGCGTCGACTGGGGATGCTCAAAGCATATGACAGGAAATCTGAAGCTTCTCATAAATTTCATTTGGAAGTTCTTGGGAATCGTCCGCTTTGGAAATGATCATGTTACTGTAATTCTGGGTTATGGTGATCTATAATGGGGAAATATATTGATCACCATGGTTTATTTCGTTGAGGGCTTGGGGCATAACCTGTTCTCGGTTGGACAGTTTTGTGATTTAGATTTAGAGGCCACTTTTAGAAGAAACACCTATTTTATCAAAAATCTTAAAGGAGTTGATTTGTTAAAAGGAAATTGCACAACCAACCTTTACACTATCAATCTCTATGAAATGACCTCTGCATCTCTAATTTGCCTCATGGCTCGTGCTACTTCTACCAAGTCTTGGTTATGGCATCAACATTTATCCCACCTCAACTTTGACACCATAAATGACCTTGCCAGAAACGATCTCGTCACCGGTCTTCAAAAATTCAAATATCATAAAGAATATCTTTGTCCCTCATGTGAGCAAGGAAAAAGCAAAAAGGCATCTCACCCACCCAAACCTGTCCTAAATTCTAAGTAGAGGTTACACCTTCTTCATATGGATTTGTGTGGTCCAATGAGAATCGCAAGCATAAATGGAAATCGGTATATTCTGGTGATTATGGACAACTACTCTCGTTACACGTAGGTCCACTTTCTTAGATCAAAGGATGAAGCACCAGAAGTAATTAAGAATTTCCTGAAGAGAATTACTGTCCTCCTACAATCTCCTGTCATCATCATAAGAACCGACAACGGTACATAATTCAAAAATCAAATCCTTAAAGAATACTTCGATAGTGTTGGCATCTCTTACCAAGCGTCTTCTGTCAGAACACCTTAACAAAATGGAGTCGTGGAATGAAGAAATCGGACGTTAGTAGAGGTTGCTAGAACAATGTTGATTTTCTCTCGTGCTCCGTTATTCTTATGGGCTGAAGCGATTGCTACCGCCTGCTACACTCAAAATCGTTCCATTATTCACCGCCGTTTTAACAAAACACCATACGAGCTCATTAACGACAGAAAACCGGATATCTCTTTTCTACATGTATTCGGAGCTCTCTGTTATCCCAAGAATGATCATGAAGATATTGGGAAGCTTGGTGAAAAAGGTGATATTGGCTTCTTCATTGGCTATTCTGCTAATTCCTGTGCTTATAGAATTTACAACCGAAGGACAAAGAAAATCATGAAGAGTTAGAGACAATGAATGTGACATTTGATGAGCTTTCAGCTATGGCTTTTGAAAAAAGCAATTCAAAACTCGGGCTTCAAAGTATGACTTCTGGACAAATCAGTTCAGAACTCAGATCTTACTTATGCTCCGTCAACAATAACAACTCAACAACCAACTGAACGTGAATTAGATTTACTGTTTGAAACTATGTATGATGATTATATTGGTGGTCAACTGTCAGCTGCTCTAAGAACTGTTCCCACTGATCAAGCACCTCAAGTTCTTCAGACTCCAACTACATCTACAACAATAGGATACACCGCACCGACACCAATAAATTCATCATCTCAAGCTAAAAATATTCTAAACACTTCATAGGATGTTGACGAGCTCGAAACACAACAAGAACATGTTCAGCAACAAGATAATCAAGCTCCACTCTAACCTAAAACAGTTGCTGATAATGTTCCGAATGCTATGCTCGATGGAAATATGTTTGTTAATCGTTTTGCTACTCCATCCACTAGTGCTGCTAAATCATCATCTTTACAATATGTGGATCCATCGAACATGCATACGTTTTATCAACCTTAACCTCACGAATATCAGTGGACTAAGGATCACCCTCTGAAACAAGTGATAGGAGAACCATCACGACCAGTTTTGACAAGGAATCAACTCCGAACAGATGGTGACATGTGCATGTATGCATTAACTGTTATCACTATGGAACCAAAGAATGTAAAAGAGGCTATGACCGACCCTGCATGGATTGAATCTATGCAAGAAGAGATTCTCCAGTTCAAAAGGCTTGATGTATGGGTGTTAGTTCCTGCCCCAGATAACATAAAACAACTTACATTGAAATGGCTATTCAAAAACAAGCATGATGAAGAGAACACGATCATCCAAAACAAGACTCGTCTAGTTGTGAGAGGGTACCACCAAGAGGAAGGAATTGATTTCGAAGAATCCTTCACTCCGGTTGCGAGAATGGAAGCTATCAGGATATTTTTGGCATATGTTGCACACAAATCGTTCATCGTGATTCAACTGGACGTGAAAACTGCTTTCTTGCATGGTACGTTAAAAGAAGACGTGTACGTGTGTCAACCTAAATGTTTCATCGATGCTGATTATCCAAGTCATGTCTACAAGTTAAAGAAGGCACTCTATGGGTTAAAGCAAGCACCAAGGGCATGGTACGACGAATTGTTAAAGTTTCTCCTACAAAATCACTTCTTCAAAGGCACTATTGATCAAACGTTGTTTATAAGACGCTTTGATGACGACATCTTAGTGGTACAGGTCTATGCAGATGATATTATCTTTGGTTCTACAAACCCTAGGTACACTCAATTATTTTCTAACCTCATGAAAAGCCGCTTTAAAATATCGATGATGGGGGAAATGATGTTTTTCCTTGGTTTACAAGTTAACCAATCTCTCTGTGGCATCTTCATAAACTAGTCTAACTACGTGTTAGAAATCCTTAAAAAAATATGGAATGGAAACTTGTGATCCCGTTGGAACTCCAACGGAGATAAAAAATAAGCTTGACCTAGATCAAAATGGGATTGTAGTCGATGCAACAAAATATCATAGCATGATTGGTGCCCTAATGTATCTTACGTTAAGCAGACCGGACATTGTACATGCTACTTGCTTATGTGCTCGGTACCAGGCTAAGCCAACCGAGAAGCACCTCAAGAAGGTTAAAAGGATCTTTCGCTATCTCTGGGGAACCATTAATATCAGACTCTGGTATACGAAGAATTCTGGTTTTGAACTAACCGGATTTTCAGATGCTGAATATGCGGGATGTAAAGACTCCTTTAAGAGTACTGCTGGTGGAACTCAATTCTTAGGCGAAAAGCTAGTGAGCTGGTCATCAAAGAAACAAAACTGTACGGCGATGTCAACCGCGAAATCAGAATATGTGTCTTTATCTGCTTGTTGTGCCCAAGTCCTTTGGATGTGGACACAGTTAACATATTATGGCTTTTATTTCAACAAGATTTCAATCTATTATGATTCGAAATCAGCCATAGCCATATTCTGTAACCCGATCCAACATTCGAGAACCAAACACATCGCTGTCCACTACCATTTCATTAAGGAGCACGTAGAAAAGGGTATGATAGAACTGTATTTTGTCAAGACGGATTACCAACTAGCCGACCTCTTCACCAAAGCTCTTCTAGTGGATCGATTCAACTATTTGGTTCATCGCCTTGGTATGCGCAGCTTGTCTCCTCAGGAACTTGAACGTATTGTAAAATCTCGATAATTCATTGTACATATTTTATCAGAAAAACAAAATATAAAAATATAAAACCTATAAAAGCAAAATATAAAATCAAAAAATTTCAAAAATACCAAAAATAATCTTCTCCGACATGTCTCTCGATAATCGATAACATTTGAGCACCTAGAAATGTTTATTAATATTAATACAGGTGAATAAACGAAGTTCGAGTGAGTGTTTCAAATGCTTTCAAAACATGTCTCTTCAAATTTTTCTTTACGACTTCTAAGTAAATATCAACTTAGGACTCGGTCTCTAAAGAAAAGAAAATGTTCATTTATGTACATTTATCCTAAACAACGAGAAGTTCATATCTTCTCGGTCTTGAGCAATGTCATACAAATATTTAAAGTTTGTGAATGCTCAAGAGAAGCACCAAGAAAATAAGAA
>BQNB010073955.1:0-28220 GCA_026074375.1 Tanacetum coccineum
CACATCAAATTGCTTTAGAGTCCGAGTCGTGAAAACGTGCTTTAGATGGTCGTTCTTATAAGTCAAGCCAGACCCTAAAAGTCAACGATTGAAATCGTCATTCAAAAATTTCGAAAATTCTCGGATGTTACAATTTGACCCATTTTGAACTCTTGACCCAAACACCCCTTTAAGAAACTAAAAACAAGTTTTAAACTCAAACAAGCTTAGATAAGCTATGAAAACCAAAAATAGATTAAGCCTTGAGATGTTTAAAGATAATGAAGCAAAATTCTAGTCAATTAATCTCTTTATGATAAGTTGTCCTAATAAGCCGTATATAAACTATTTGAATGACAGATTAATAAAAACTAAGATTAAACCTAAATTAAACTAAAACTAAGCATATTAAGCTAAATGGAACTGGATGAGCACAAATAAGCACAAAAGAGCAAGCCATAGGCAGAATATAAGCAGAATAGATAATAAGCTTAAAAGAAAAGGAAAAGTGTACCTTAATCCTTTGCTCTAAACAAGGATGAGTTTGCTCTTAGAGAGCTTATCTACTAAGCTCCAGCTTATCTATGATAAGCTGGTATTGTCTTAAAAGCTCTTCCAGGTCTGGCTTTTCATCCAATAAGCTGTGATGATTTTTGGGAGAATTAATGGAACAGAAACACAGGATTTATAAACTAACTTGTAAACTGATTAAAGCTTAAATTTCATCAAAATAAAGACATGATTAAAGTGACAGGAACATAAAACTTGTAAACTTGTATTTCATTAAAACTTAAAAGTTACATTGCTTGAAAAAGTAAATACATTAAAATGAAATAAGCTGAAATAAGCAGTAAATAAAACTGAAAAATAAATCTAAAAAAACTAATCCCTTTTACAAAGAGAAACTAGTCCTATTTATATTAGAGCCATGGGCTTGGGGTGTGTTTGTCATGTGAGGAAGATTGAGGAGTGCTCTTTAAGTTTTAATCTAAGCCATCCATTCTTCTAAACCGCCTCTTTGATTTGATCTTGTCCCTTGATTTTGGTGCCACGTCCCATCATCCAATAGCCTTGCTCAGGATCGCCAAGGTGGACAGTGTAAGAGGTGACATGCTTTTCTCGTGACCTTGAGCTTCTAGAAGGGATTTGGGAGTGTATGTGTGGGTGAATAAGGTTTACCCGTACACAATTTTACAGTGAGATTGGGAGGGAAAATTAGAAGGGATGTACAGTGATTTGTGGGTTATTTATATTTTATTTTGACTGGTGGGAACGGGTTTAGTTATTTAGGAAACGGGTTTGGTTATGGGCTAGGTCGGGTTTTGGGCTTTGGTTTAGATTTTAGATAAAAGGGTTAACGTTGGTTAAGGTTGGTTAGTTTTAGGGACTAACAATGAGAATGAAAAAGGACTGCTAGTGAAAGTCCCCAAGGACTAACGGTGTAGTAAGTTTAGGGATAAATGAGCTAACTCTTGTTAAATCTTTTAAGGCTTATTTTGGTTTAAGATGAATGCGCCTTCGGCTTCGGTTTTCCACGCTCTTTCAAGTCTCGTGCTCAGTTTTGTCTGTATTTGCCTTGTTTTTGTCCTTTTTTATGAATATCCGTACCTGCAAGACACAATTCACAAAACAAACAAATACAATGCATTTTTATGTATTTTTGGTTATTATTGATCTTTTTAGCTCGTTTTATTAGGGAAAAAGTATGTGTATTTATGCACATACCAGTATGCTGGCATGTAAACCTGCTAGAACTCCTATGATGTCTAAGTTTTCTATAACTAATGAGACTACTGATGTTGATCCTCTTCTTGATAATATTGTTGATTACCAAAAGCTTATGGGAAAAATGATTTACTTGACTAATACTAGGCCTGATATTTTCTATGTTGTCTATTGTTTAAGTTAGTTTATGCATGTTCCTTTAAAGTCTCATCTCAGATCTGCTTTTAAGATACTTAGGTATCTTAAGGGATCTCCAGGTTTAGGTATTCATATTACAAGAGAATTTGGTATGTTTTTGAAAGCTTATTCTGATGCTGTTTGGGCTAAGTGCATTGTTATCAGGAAATCTGTTACTGGCTATTGTGTTTTTATGAATAATATCTTGGTTTTTTGGAAAAGTAAAAAACAAAACACTCTCTCAAAATCCTCAACTGAAGCAGAGTATGGAGCTCTTGCTTCAGTTACCAGTGAAGTGATTTGGATTCTTAAAATTTTAAAAGATTTACATTGTGAAAATATTTTGCTTATTTCACTTTATTGTGACAGCAATTCAGCAATTAAAATTGCTGCCAATCCAATGTTTCATGAAAGAACAAAACATCTTGAGATTAACTTACATTTTGTAAGAGAGAAAATTTTGAATGGGGTTGTTAAAACTGTTAAAGTGGATTCTGCAAATCAAATTGCAGATATCTTTACAAAAGGATTGGATACAGTTCAACATGATAAATTGATTAAAGAGTTAGGAATGTTTAATTTGTATCAGATACTAGATTAAGGGGAGATGTTGAAATAATATTATTTGGACTTAATCTGTTATTTGATACTATCTTTAGGGACTTATTATGGTTCTTGTATTTTTCAGTTTATACCCCTAAAGGACATGATTGTAAGGTCTTGGGTGGAGTGTGTCACTTCTCCCGAAGACTACTACCTAATAGATATCTGATAAAGACGAAAGGACTAAGCTGCAAAATGTGAAGGACTAAGCTGCAAAGTGTTCTTTTGTGAGCTGTATAAAAGGAAGTAAGAGAGAGAAAAGATGACATATTGCTTTCTCATAAAATTCACATAGTTCTCTCTGATTTTGTAACCTTAATTTCTCAGATCGTCTTGATCTTGTGTTCTTTCTATTCATTGTAAAACTATTATCAATTTAGATAATAGGTCTACACCAGATTAGCTGTGGTAGACTGTTTTGATTGAGATCAAAGTTGTTTTGATTCTGAGTTGTATCTTGATTAATTGAGATTAATCAAATGTTTTTGTCATCTAATAATACTTTTCTTCAGATTTTCATAAAACAGTGATAAAGATGCATTTTCCCATTTTTAAACGTGCATTACATGTCTTTTGGTTATATGCACTACAAATAATTTTGCTTTGGACAGTTGCCTTATCTTTGTCCATGTCATACAGTTGCCTTATTTTCTACAGTGATATCCCAATAATTATAAAAGCCTGCTAACCTTTAAAATTTAGATTGTATAAGTTGTAATTACCTTTGAATAATGATAAACGTTAACTTTGGTGCCACGATAATTAATATTAAATATCTTAAAACACCTGTTATATATACTGGAAAAATCGCTCGGACTAATCAAATTCACTAAGAACCATCTAGATGACTAGATTGACCATTAGGTGTCATTAGGGTTGCCATAAACTACGGAGAAGTTAATATAGTATTGTATGTTTATAAATGGACGACATGCCTTTTTAGGTTTTTTATTCTAGAAACAAATTGCGAAGAAATGTAAAGATTTTGCACCTCACTTTCATAGACTAACAAAAGTATCAGTCTTCTAAATATAGTTTCTTGGTTTCTTGTATATGTTTGGATTACGTCAAGTGATCAATTGCATTTTCTCTTGTCTTTGAATTGGTCATGCAATTTTAGTCTTGTTTATAACGAGTTGGAATTCAATCCGCGCGTTGCGGCGGGGGCAATACGTTTTTTTTATAAATAAAGTTTATTATATAGAAAGTCGTAAATAGATAAAAGCTCGTTTTGTAAAGTTTTTTTTTAGTTTGGGCCGGTGTTTTTTTTTACTTTGGGCAAAATTTACGTATGTCAGAAACATTGCAATATTGGGCTCGTTTTGTTCACAATTCGAAGACCTTTCCGCGGGTATTTTTTGATCTGAATGAATCGGTAGATATGTGTTATATATTTAATAAATAAAGTTTATTATATAAAAAATCGTAAATAGGTAAAAGTTAAAGGTCCGTTTTGTAATTTTTTTTCTTTTACGTTGGGCCAGATTGGGGGAAATTTTTTGGGCTAGCACTGTGTACTGTAGCATGTCACGGTAGCACGGTGATTTTTTTTTTTTTTTAATTTGGGCTAGATTTGTGCTAACTTTTTGGCCCGACACTGTAGCACTGTAACGCACTGTTGGTCAAAGTTTGGTCAGACATTTGTGAATTGTATTATAGGTTAATACAAGAAAAGAAATTTTGAAGGAGCGATTCAAATAACGTTATTTAAAACTCAAACTAAGGTCATCCGCTAGTTTATTAAAAAAATTACTGTATAAAATGACGAAGAGTTTCATGGGATCCTAACTATACTCACTATCTATCACATGCTTCATGATGTTCAACATTTTGTTTAGAGCACTAAGAGTGGTGGTGCCAAACTTTTGGTGTCAACTCAAAAAGTGGTGTCACGTCAGCAAAAGTGAGTTTGACACCAGAAATGCTATGGCACCAGAATTCAGTGGCATTGGTTTGGCACCAAAATTCTGGTGCCATAACATTTTTTTATTATTATTATTTTTAATTTTTTTTAAATAAAAAATTTAAATAAACTTAAATTAAATTTTATTGAATTAAAATATAACATAAAACTTAAATATTACATAAAATTAAATATTAAATAAAATTAAACATTACATAAATAAAAACACAAACTACTCATCATCATTATTTCATAGATGCTCCATAAGGTCTTGTCGAAGATCGGTGTGTGTTTTCCTATCGCGTAGTTCTTTTGTCTTCCTAACATGTAAGTCACATCTTTCGACCCAGTCTCTAACAATGTTCGGTGCTGGATTCACGAACATATCTCTGAAGTTAACTTCAAATCCCTCGTCTTCCAATATCATGTTATGTAAAATTATACAACAATACATGATTCTCTTGAGGGTGTTGATTTGCATTGCACGCGCGGGTTGTCGTATAATACCCCAACGACCTTGTAGGACTCCGAATGCCCGTTCAATATCTTTTCTTGCAGCTTCTTGAACTCTCTTAAACTTCAAGGATTTTTCATCCCTTGCAACAGAAAACGTTTTGACAAACGTAGACCATGCTGGATAAATACCGTCGGCTAAATAGTAACCTTTCCTATATGTATGCCCGTTTACAACAAACGGACACTCTGGAGCTATATCAGCAATTTCATCATCAAATAATGGGGAACCATATAACACATTTAAATCATTATTCGCCCCAGGAACCCCAAAATATGCATGCCAAATCCACAATTTTTGATCAGCAACAGCTTCTAACATAAGAGTTGGGTATTTATTAGTACTCCTTTTGAACTGCCCATGTAACGACTTTGGGCAGTTTTTCCAATCCCAATGCATACAATCGATACTCTCGAGCATTCCCGGGAGTCCATGTTTTTCTTCGTGCAATTCATATGTTTTTTGAATATCAGTTGCAGTTGGCCTTCTTAAAAACTTATCATAATATAAAACGTGAATGCACTTAGTAAAGTGATCTAAGCATTCTCGTGAAGTACGTTCAGCAATTTGCAAATACTCATCAAATGCATCAGGTGAAGTGTCGTACGCCATTTGGCGTATGGCGGATGTGCACTTTAAAATAGAACCAATACTATTACGACCGGTCGCATCGAGCCGTGATCTAAAATAACTAAAGTACTCAGGCAGGGGTTGCACATCATAACTTAAGATATCGTTGAGGATTTTATTAAAAAGTCTAGAGCTCATATGATATCTGTGCCTAAACTTTTCTTCAGGATATTTAGGTTCATACTCGTCGTCGCCAAAATAGTCATCGATTAGCCTTTGTTCCGCCTCTTCTCGTTCACGATATATGTATGTCCTCCTCCTCTTTGGACCATCACTTGAACCCCCGGCTTCTTGCTCACACAAACCCACATAATGTTGATACGACTCATAATCCCACATATATCGATCATAGTCGGGTTGAAAGATCGCATCATAATGATCGTATGTGTCGGTTGGGTCAAAATCGTTGGGATTATTTTGATCCATATTTGAAAAAAAAGAAGTATTGATGTAGAAGATGTATTGAAAGTGTGTGTGAAGTATGAAATAATAAGGGGGTATTTATAGGATTTTTTAAGGGGTAAAATTAGGGTTTTGAGGTTATTTTTTTGAAAAACCGCTCCCCCTAACGGTCCTCCAACAGATACTTTTTTAAAATAAAAAAAAAATTAAGTTTCGCGTTGGCTGTTAGCCCTGGCGAGAGAAGGCTTGGCGCCAGGCTGGGAGTGGTGCGCCATGGCCTTTTTTCGCGCCAACGCTTGGCGCCAGGCTAACAGCCGACCACTACCTCCGCTCTTATAATTTACTGCATTGAAGTTATGTGTTGTATTTATAAAGTTTTAGCAAGTTTATCAATAGTGAAAATATATTATTTATGGATTAATTTTATATATCATCTTATTTTCATGATTAATTTTATATATATTCAAAATGCAAATATTGAATGCATAATGTACAATATTTTTAATGCATGTTTTGGTATATATATGAAGTTTTCATAAAAAGAGAGGAAATATAAAATTGTCCTTATATTTATTCATTCAAAAGGTTTGTGTATTCGTGATGTGATATACTTATAAACTTTTATAAAAGTTTATTAATGTGGACACATTATTCAAATAAACTTTGGGTTAAGTCTATATATTACAAACGTACTTTCTCAATTTTACACATCTAGGTAACCAACTAATTTTATTGCTAGTCTGGGTATTGAAACCGGCTAATTTGTTCCGATATAGTCTATATGACCTGCTGAATTTTCACGTAGATAAAACTTTTTTTTTATTTCCACCTTGGCACCTGACGCAATAAGCAGTTTTACAATTAGGACAAAGATTAACCGCCTGATACCCCACTTTTCCTACTTCCATCATAACCATACTCCGGCGTCGATTCAGACTCATCTCCAGCAACATCTCCATAACTCAGACATAATTCTAATCAAGAAACTATAGAAACCATAAAATTATCGAATTTAACCAAATGGGTATCCAAATTTCAGATTCAAATTACAAACAAATCGAGTAAAAGCCCCACTCTCACAGTCCTAATACAAGAAAATAACAAGATCTCAGATTTGGTAATTTCAAGACAAAAAATTTTTAAAGATCTATACCAAAATCCATCATTGATCTTTAATAAAAACTCAAAACAAAAATATATAACACCTACCCGAGATCTCTGTATGAGATCTTGAAGCCATTATGATTCCTCATGGGAGGCGACTGAATATGTTCATAGGGTTGGAAGAATTGCTCATTTGGGTGAAAAGGGGAGATTCTTTGCTATTTCTCCAACCTATTGAGGTTGATTACCTGGAAGAGCTGAAGAAACATGACGTAAAACAACACCATGTCAAAAACTGATTTACAAAATATATTTTTCTTGAGATCTTAAAGAAGAAACCATGGTTTGTTGTATTTAAAAAAAAGATGAAAGTTTAAAAGGGTGATCGTGGTCAGACAAAAAGAAAATAAAAAAAACATGGTGATTGTCTTGATTCTTGTTTTCATATACTGATTTCAATAAAAAAGAAAAAGAAAGTGAAACTGTCGATCATTATTGAGCCTCGTGGTTTGGTTGAGATGAGATTGGATATATGATATGTGGCTACATTTTTGTTAAGGAGTCAATAGCTGATGTGGTATTATATTCAACAAATAAAAAAAAGTCAAACTGGGGTATATCCAGCTAAGCAAAAAAAAGAAAAAAAAGAATGACGTGTCGGTCATTTTCTAGGTTCAACCGGCACTCAGCAGGTCATGTTACCTATATCGCTTGCAATTTGAAAGTTTCAATGACTATATTAGTAATATTCAAAGTTGGTTACCTATATGTGTAAATTTGAGAAAGTATGTTGGTAATATATAGACTTAACCCTAAAACTTTCTCTGACGATTAGGGGATCCAGATTTGATGTAATGTGCACCACAAAAATGTATGCCCAATAAATAAACTCTAAATCATTTAGATATAGAGCCGTGCGAGGTGTGCTACCGCACAGGGCCTCAAATTTTTAAGGGCCTCAAAATATATATCACGTTATAAATTTGGGGCCTCAAAATTCACTTTCACACAAAAATTGTTACCGTTATATAATCTTATATTATATATATTTGTTAGAACTTAAGATAGATCATCAAAACACTATGATTTTGCTTTCCATAGTTGGTATGATATATTTTTGACCACCGTATTTAGTTATCGTATAAGCTTTCGCACAGAGCCTTCGTTCGCTTAGCTACGACACTGTTTAGATAACTTATATTTACCCTTCTTTTTCCACAAAAGCATTACTCAACAGATAAGTAATCATGATTCATGCAGTAGCCAAATTTGAGAATGTTTTCTTAAAAAACGAAAAAAAAACATTTTTAGCAGAAAAGTCTGAGAGAAAATTACACATGAAAGTAGGTAATATCATGTGTTATGGATTTATAACTACATAATAACAAGCATGGACGGAACCAGGGCCATTTATAATCGGGTATGATGACGTATAATAGATACAACAGGCCTTTGGGTCTGGGCCACACTATTACAATAGGGCCTTGATCCAACCAAATAGGCAACAAACATAACGGGCTAGAACTAAGCCCAGTGTCACTAGCCACGGCCCGGATGCGATAAGATGGACGCGGAACGGGTACAGGCCGCTTCCGCAGATCACCTACGGATCAGCTGACATCCGCGGAAGGTGATCCACGTCCGCAATCACGATAACTGCGGACCTTTGCCCGACAAGGGTCTCACTCCGGTCACTACGATTATAGGCGAAATACTAGGAAACCTTAGTACTAGACTCTCCTATAAAAGGAATCCTCTGGCACTCCAAATGGAATGATTTTCTCTTTTTTCCCAATACACACATATACCTCTGACAACATGTTTTCTTACTCTCATGCCAGAGTCTAATCGTGGGGTCCGTCCCCATGGTAAGACTAACGGTTTACTCTCGTTTGTGCAGGAAATTATCTTTTCTACTTTGCTTGGTACAAGATCTAACCTAAGGAGAGCTTGAAGGTCCAGCCTAACTAGCAACCTAAGCCTATCCAATACCCAATCACACATTTAGTACTAACAAGTTGGCGCCTTTCGTGGGACCAGTACACAACTGCGTTTCTCAAAATACTCACCATGAGCGAACCAACAGGCCTTATTCCCACCCTGCCTACGTCCGCTGTGCAAAACACAGTGGGGAAAGGGAATGACCAAACCCTAGAATACCCGAATAGGCCCGCATCTGACGCAGCCCTCCGGGAACATTGTGACAAGTATTACCACCAGTTATTACTGATCATAGCTGAAAAAGTTCACAAAGAGAAAACACAGCAAGATAAGCTGAAAGAGGTGAAAGCCCGTCTTAACTTTGAAGAGTGTTCAAGAAGAAACTCGAAGATCCAAGAAGTGTCGCAACACTCCGAGTGCAGAACACCAAACATAAGAGGGGAGCACGAAAGGGGGAGAAGGTCCAGACATTCTCGCAGCATATCCAGAAGTCTTGAACCAACCAGCGTCTTCTCCAGGATAAGACGCAATAGGTCAGAGTCACCTAAGCATAGGTTGGGGGTAAGAAGGGAAGGAGGTGTATTTAACCGGCCAGGAGGTAAAGGAAAGAGTGTGTTCGCACACTCAGAAAGCCGTTACCAAAGTTCCCGTTCAGAGAGAACGAAATCCGTTCCTAAAAAAATGTCACCATGAAGGAATGTACTCACGAAGAAAAGAAGTGCTCTTTGAAAGTGAAGATAGCGGAGGAGGACACTAGAAGTCAAGATTGAAAAAGAAAAAGTCAAGCATTTAAGAGGATGACCTATCACAACTATGGGTGTGTGAAGAAACGGATCCCTTCACACCCCATATCCGCTACTTCGATTTCCCAAAAAAGACTTGGATGCCAAGTAACGTCAAAACGTACAACGGAAGCGAAGACCCGGAGGATCATCTGAAAATCTTTCGAGCTACTACAAAAGTGGATCGCTGGTCAATGCTAACATGGTTCCATATGTTTAACTCCACACTCACTGGATCCGCTAGGGTATGGTTCGATGATTTGCCCCCGAAATCTGTGGATAGTTATGACGCTCTAAAAAAGACGTTCCTAGCAAACTTCCTCCAACAAAAGAAGTGTATTAAAGACCCTATAGAAATTCACAATATCAAACAAAGAGAAGGAGAGTCTACAGAAGATTTTGTATAAAGATTCAAGACTGAAAGCAGGCACGTCAAAAGAGCCCCGAAATGCATGAGAATCTCAGGATTCATGCACAGAATCACTAACCCTAAGTTGATTAAACGTCTACATGACAAAATCCCAAAGTAAGTAGATGAAATGATGAGGATCACCACATCATTTCTTAGGGGGGGTAGCGGCTTCCAACCAAGTGCGAAAGAAAACACTTCTGACATGGAAGCAACATGAAACTGGGCGAAAACATAAGTTCGACAAAATGGGAGACTTCAGGAACCAGCAAAGGTCAGAACGAAGGTGTGACAAGTTCACACTCCTCACAAAATCCCCAAAGGAAATTTTGGCTCTGGATAAAGGCAAATTTAAAACTCTACCACCAATGACAACACTCGTAGAAAAAAGAAACAACAAGTTTTGTGAATTACACTAGGAAGTGGGGCATAACACTGATAAGTGCATGCATCTAAAAAGACAAATCGAAGAACTAATCAAGGCTGGAAAGGACCAGACGAAAACAACAAAGAAGGGGAAGCGTCCGGAAAGGACAAAGCCATGGTGATCCTAATGGTCCAACCATGGCAAAGGGTGGCCAGGCAAAGGGTCACGCAAAGCTTATCCCTTGATTCAAAAATCTCGTTCCCACCCCTAGGGGATGAGGACGGAACGGAAGGCCCCATGATTATTGAAGCAGAGATAGGAGGTCGCTTCATACATCGCATGTACGTAGATGGGGGGTCGGCTTCTGAAATACCATACGAACATTGCTTTAATAGGCTCCGTTCGAAAGTAAAAAACTATATGGTTCCGGCCACCGCACCCCTCATTGGTTTTAGCGAAGAAATTATATGGCCAATGGGGCAAATATCGCTACTAGTAAAAATAGGGGATGCGAAACATTTGACTTCTACATGGATGAACTTTGTTGTGGTAAGATCGCCATCTCCATACAATGGGATCATAAGGAGGCCAGGAGTCAGGAAAATTCAGGCAGTCCCATCAACCGCTCATGAAATGTTAAAATTCCCAGTTCCAGGAGGAATACTCATACTGTGAAGCAGCAAGTTTATCCCACTTGAATGCACGATGGTCTCAGGACCATAAGTACAGCCTTCCGCCATCACTCAAGCTACAGAAGAAAGGATCAAAGTAGCAATTCATCAGGAATATCCGGAGCAAACAATTGCAATAGGCTCCACCCTAACAGAGGAAGGGCGGAGGGCGTTGTGCGGATTGCTCAGGCGTAACTTAGACATATTCGCTTGGAAACCTGAGGACATGACAGGGTTTCGCGACACATAGCGGAGCATCGGCTGAATGTCCGAGAAGGATGTCCTCCCGTCAGACAAAAGAAAAGAAGCCAAGCACCAGAGAGAAACAAGGCAATACAAGAGGAAGTATAAAAGCTTATAGACACCGACATCATGAAGGAAGTCCATTACCACAACTGGTTATCAAATCCAATAATGGTAAAAAAAGCACGATAACAGCTCGAGGATGTGTGTGGACTTCAAAGACCTAAATAAGGCATGTCCTAAAGATGGGTATCCGCTCCCAGAAATAGATTGGAAGGTAGAATCCCTCTGCGGATATCCCTTTAAATGTTTCCTGAATGCATACAAAGGATACCACCAAATCAAAATAGCAAAGGAGGATGAAAAGAAAACAACATTCATTACTAGCCAAGGAATATTCTGCTACTCAAAAATGACTTTTGGGTTGAAGAATGCCGGGGCAACCTATCAACGTTTGGTAGATAAAGCCTTCCAAAAACAAATTGGCAGGAACTTAGAAGTGTACGTGGACGATCTGGTAATCAAAAGTCGCTCGGAACAAGAAATAATAAGGGGCATCGAAGAGACATTCAAAACTCTAAGGGAAATAAACATGAAGCTAAATCCTAAGAAATACACATTCGGAATAGAAGAGGGCATGTTCCTGGGATACAAGGTAAACACCAAAGGGATAAAAGTTTGTCCGGATAAGGTAGAAGTCGTCCTAGGCTTACCATCCCTAAAATGTCTAAGAGACGTGCAGAAGCTGAATGGAAATTTAGCAAGTCTAAACAGGTTCCTGGCCAAATCAGCGAAAAAGTCACTATCGTTCTTTAAAACCTTAAAAAATGCACAAAGAAGAGTGACTTTTAATGGACTGCAGAAGCGAAAGCCGCATTCAAGCAAATGAAAAATATAATAGCAGAACTACCCACACTAACCACACCTATGGAAAAGGAGGAACTTATTGTTTACCTTGCAGCAACTAGAGAGGCCGTGAGCGCAGTTCTGATGACCAAAAGAGAAGCAAAGCAAATGCCAATCTATTTCGTCAGCCGTGCCTTACAAGGTCCATAAATAAATTACACACCAATGAAAAAAATTAGTAATGGCTTTAGTACATGCAAGCAAATGGCTAAAGAGGTACTTCCAAGCACATTCAATCATTGTCATCACGGACCAACCAATCAAGCAGGTGCTATCAAAACTAAAAATTGCAGGAAGGTTACAGAAATAAAGCATAGAGATGGGGGAGTATGACATATAATACATGCCAAGAATATCAGTCAAGGCACAGATCTTGGCAGACTTCATAGTGGAGCGGCCAGAAGATGATTCCTTAGCCACACCCATGGAAGTTGAAGAAGAGCTTCCGGATCCATAGACACTGTTCACGGACGGATCGTCCTGTGTTGATGGTTAGGTTCGAATTAATTTTGGTGTTTCTTTTCGTGGAGAGTTGCTTCGTATCTTTTGATCACACAGGAAGAAACACATTGGTTATTGGAAGGTTTAATCTTTCACACAACCATCATTGTGATAACATGTTTTAAGCTTTGGTTTCGTGGTTAAAAAAGGCTCAAATGGATTGAGTTCTTAAAAATCGAGCTAGTGTTCATGCGTAGGATTAGTTAGTTATTATATTGTTTTCTAGGCCGGCGATTGACTAGGTTAGGGACAAGATCCACGTTTTAAGAACCAGGTAAGCGCGGTTTTGACTAAGTCAATAGGCGAGTTGACTGAGGTTTTAGTGGGTCGAGTGGTGTTGAAAATAACATAGCCAGGGGGAGTGACACAGAGGTACTGGCACCGGTTGCTAAGACCACAGCGGCGGAGATTGCGTACTAATATAGGTGCAGCGAGTTGGCTACACAAGGCGAGTTGCTTAAGTTTATTGTCAGAGAATTATATACATGTTGAAGATGGATTGAATACTTTATTTATTATGAAAAATCCGAACAAAAGTATTGGCATGTTTGAAAACTCTACGGCGGGTTGCTCAAAAACCTAGACAGCGGTTTGAGTATTATATTGGCGGCGAGTTGTTCAAGGTGGCAGCGGTTTGATTAAAATATAGTGGAGTAGAGGTTTGATGTAAAAACTAGACATAGTAAAATTCTCTATAACTATAATCTGCATTCAAAACCAAAACATCAAGAATTCAAATATGTCGGATGAGAAGTGATATTTGAGTATGGCCGTTTCCGATACAAATCACGGACCCAATCAATGTTTGACAGAACGTAAGACTGTTTGAATCTTGGCAACAACGGCATAGACTCGACGTATTGTCTGGGAAATAAGATAATGGTGAGAGAACATTATGAAATCGTTATCTACTGAAGGATGTTCATTTCAAATGGGAACGTTCATATAACCCACTCCGCTGAAGAATGCAGAAGAAACTGATGTGCACTTCAACAAGTGACCCTAACGAGCTATAGATCTTTTACATACCATTAAACCGACTTGTCTGCTTAAGAAAACGGGAAAAGTATAAGAATCTGGACACATCGTGCTACGAATGATGCTAACTTATCAAGGTATACCAAAAGACATCTACACACTTCATCAACCATTAGTACTAACAGGCCAAGACATTTGTGACAATGTGAAGGATGATTCTGTAAAGGTATCTGAAAGTGATTAACAAATGATGACAATGTAATCAAATTATAACGATGAATTTGAGAAACGCTTCAGTCAATCAAAGGAGTGACCAATGTCGATGTTTACCTATGTTAGGTGTTGTTCTGAAGACTCCATTAACGACATGTAGAAACATCAAGATGACCAATGTTCCAAAATGTAGCAGCTAACTCTAAATTTGTGAACAACACTGTATACCGTTCATGGAGCAGAATACAAAACTGAAGTAAAACTCAACAAGAGGTATTCGAAAGAGATCCTATAACTTTAGAGATACAGTTGTATGCTATACATGAAGCATGCACATTAGGATGCATGCTAATGAGAATAGATTAGATGAAGGAAAGGTTTCATTCAACCCAACTATATTGATCCTTTGGCACCAAGTGTCTAATCGCATTCCATTCATGCAATATCCAACACAATCACTCTGAGTCTCCATAATCACTCAAATCAACCATGCACTATTTGATAACTGTCAAATGGACACAGGAAGCACTTCACACCGATAACAATATTATTAAAGCCTAACCAACACACTAGTGGTTGTAAATCCCTCCTCAATCAATCATTCGAAAGCACATCTTCCTCAAATAAACAATCAACTCAGAAACGTCTTCTTATGCAAGGAAACAAAGCCTAACAGTTCAAGATGACAGAGATGTAGTTCAGGAAGTTCGTGATAGAATACAATGTGAATAATCAAGACATGACAATTTTCAGAGGAACAATGCAAGAGGAAATGTTGTAGGCTGTATATGTTGGAGGTCAGAACAGAGTTGTCAACAGAATCCTGTGTCAAAAGCTACAAACCATTACTGTGTCTACATGCCAACAAAAAAAGGAATCGTGCACATAGCCCGAAGATGTCCACAACCAAGTCGTCCTCAGGAATCAGACTATCTTCAAAGACAAGATGCTGCTTCGATGATATGCTCATGAAAATGTTGTTGTACTGGATGAATAGCAGTTTGTTGTTTCTTGCAGGAGAACAAGTCACCAATTTTGATGATGATGTGGTGATTTGGCACTCAATGAGACCATGGACTTTGAAGTCTGATCAATGCGATGACCATTCGATTCTGATGTTTGATGAGTCACCCACCACCACACAGACATGCTCGCATGCAAATCTTTTCATCAAGAAGATCCAATTCTACGAAGAAGACGGGCCATCAATACTGACTCGAAAACTTTCCGTTTGAGGTACAAGATCATGATTACCTTTGTATAACACATTGGATGAGTATCATAGAAGTAACACAGAGATGCAAAGGCGCTGTACAACACAAGAACAACGGGATAGGACTCTGATTGCTGACTATAAACTAGTGATAGTGAATATTATTCCGTATGATCAGTATGTGAAGACAACAAAGAACATGTATAGTCCCAAGTAATTATCCTTCTGTACGAAAATGATGCATTGATGTCAATATCCATCTGATGAAATGCAAGAACGAGGGTGACCAAAGTATGTCAGGCAAATAAGCAGGTTAAGAGTTATTTAATGACACATTGACTTATGACTTGCGAGATATAAAGAACTCTGGTCGGAGGTGTAAATGAACAACGGCTAAGTTTGAATTATAACATGATAAAGAAAACGAAAAGATTGATGAATAAATGAGAATAAAATTATCTCTTACCGAATTTGAAAAGAAACTTCTTTAAAAAACATAACTCAATCTGTCACAATTAAAACTTCGATTCTACACCCTTTAAAGAACCATCATAAGATAATGAAATGGGAAGTAACGATCAGTTTTGAAAAGGATTTTTAGTAACAAAAAGTAATGAACAAAATTCCATTTGAATGAATTTTTTAGACATTAAAAGGCTAAAAGAAAAGGTTGAAGATCTAGTAATTACAAACAAGATCAGTTCCAGTTCCAACGTTTACATGATATGTTAGAACATAAAATATGGTTGTTTAATGATGAATAAGAAACAAGGCATCGATAGGCTATAAATAATGCCCTTAATGGACTCACCGAGCAAAGCAAGTTACAACCTGCCCACTATAATTTGTCAAGTAATAGTCATGAGACTAATCCAAGCACGGCACCTGTTTGTACATATACTCGAGAGGATCACTTGCGATATCTGAGATAACTATGTAAAGAATGCTTTAGAAAAATGAAAAGCCCCTATGTGTGGAAAATAAAAAGTTAGGATTGCCCCCCAGATTACTCCGAATTAGACCTTCTTGCGAACCTATTCTCATAAAGAAATCTGACAACCGAGCACAGAAAAGTTTTGGAGTCCAAAGATAATAATTACAGTAGTATAAAATTTAGGCTAGGACTCTGGTTGTCAGTTGTTTACCAAAACCAGCTCCACACAACATCAGCATGACAGACAGTATGTATCCACCTAATACCTCCAGTCAAGCTTGTCCCCAGAGTTCATACCCCAAAAAGTCAAGCTAAGATAATCTATATGTACTCACAAAACTTTTTACGGAATTTGACAAAACTTTCCAAAAAGAGAATCACCCCAACAGGTGTTTACAGAAAGTGGGAAAGATGTTTTGAGTCAAAATACAAAAAGAGTACCGGTCACTGAAGTTATTCCATTTTTTCAAAACTCTAAAGAACACTGAATCAGGAGTTCAACACGCCCACTTTAAAAAAGAATTAAAGTACATTAGAGAAATTTTTGATCAAATGAATACGACGGTGGACCAGAAAACTGTGGACAAGCAATGTGCTGAAATTTGAAAGGAAAAACCTTCTCATTTGCAAATGAGAATCCTGATTTCTATATTGTTTGTCGAATCAACTGTTTGTATGATGTAGAAAAAACACATTAGTCTAGATCTTAGAAACTGAGATGATCTAAAGTTCAAAATGAGATAAAACATGTTCAAAACTGAAAGGGAATACCTAAATTTTGCAATTGAGTATCAACAACCTACAAGAAAGTTTTTTGACAATAACAAATCACAAACTTCTCAGGATGTTTTTTCCTGAATCTTAAAACTTATTTTTCAAGATTAACAATCTAGAAAATCAGATTCAAGAAAAAGACAACGTGATTAGAGACTTAAAAGTTCTAGTCTCGAATGTGAATGACAGAAACTGTGAGCCTTATAATGCTAACGATGTCACTTTAAGCTCTTATTGAACAAACTGAATGCGTTAGAGAAAGAATTAGAAAGAGATAAGCAAGCAATACAAGGAATTGTTTGAGTCTATTCAGATCACATGCGTAGCATTCTTACTTAATGAAAAGACATCTTCCTTGTTAACCGCTACAGATTGAGGTATCTAAAAAATGGCTCAATTAGAAGGAAACTTTGAAAGTGCCGCTAAGAAGTTCAATCAAGTACAAAAGTTTCTATGCTCCTGGTATGTATGCCATAGATGTAGAAAACCAAATGCCCTCCTCGCCTTAAAGAACAATAGTAATGTCTCATTTAAACCTATACCAACCACTAAGGAGAGTGTAAGAAACTTAGTGAGATTGTCTAGGAGCAAGAGTCGTTATACCCACTGGATAATTTACTTAACTATGCTTGGTCAATACATCTAAGCTTTTCTCAGTGAATTGTTAGAATATGATATTTGCACTTGACCAAAAAGAATTCACGAAAGAGATAGCAAGGCACCTTCTAAAATCCCTTTAACTAGGAAAAAGCAAGTTTACATCTACTGATACATTGCCAGGTACTTCTACTAATACCATCACAG
This sequence comes from Tanacetum coccineum, assembly GCA_026074375.1. NCBI lineage: Eukaryota > Viridiplantae > Streptophyta > Magnoliopsida > Asterales > Asteraceae > Tanacetum > Tanacetum coccineum. The sequence continues at coordinate 17,774 of BQNB010073955.1, forward strand.
AAACATGGAGTGCAACCAGAAAACTTAACCGTCTAATTGTCCAGGTATTCCTTCTACACGGTATTAAGGCATATCCAACTCGTGTAAGCGGAACAAAAGCCTAGAAGCAATGACAAAAGCACAATAGATCCTGCCAGCCTAAGAGTGTGAATAACAAAAAGTAGAAGACCATCCTAGAACAAATAAGTATGATTTTGTACAAAAGTGAATCGAGTATGGATTCTAGCATTAGCTCAAGCAAGTTGTAATTAATGTCGAATTCTGAAAATCCGTGTGCAAAACGTGTAACAAATGATTGAATAATGCAAATCATGAAATGTGTTAGTTAAGTATTTGAATAAGCTCAGTGAATGCGTACCTACTCACCCCACTGTTAAAATTGTCTTGAATAAAGGGGAAGCCTATTTTGGAAACCAATAAGGCAAACTGTCTGAGTATAACAGTAAGACTCAATACCAAGCAGATTTGGCGAACCAAAAGGCAAACTGTCTGATAAAACATTTGAACAAGACCAAGCAGGTTTGGACAGCAATCGGGCAGAAACTATTTGCTAATGTTGCGGTTATCAATGGAGTACCCACAGGAAATAAATTACACCTCAGGAAAACTTAATTGTGTGTAGTCAACGGAGACCCACTATGAAAGAAATTTGCCTTAGGAGAACTGTACCCTTTAACTAGCTTCCAATGACATGTTACACTATGTCAGACTAACCGACATACCCCTAACATAAAATGGGGATCCAAAATATCAAACCCACAAAATCGACTGTTTTTCCAAATCAGGTGGTAAGCATCATCCTTATGGTACTGGAACTCTAGGGTAGGCTGTATCAAAGAACTGCGATTTAGAGGAATGGTTTGCTCCCCTAAATGTACCTAACAGCCAGTAGACCAGACCTTGTATTCGCTGTATGCATTTATGCTAATTATCAGGCAATAGCCTACCAAAAAGCACTTCTGTAAGCATATCAAAACTTGTGTTTTTTTTTAATTTTCCCCCCTCCCCCCCCCCCCGCCCACCCCCCCACCACCCCCCCCCCCCCCCCCCCACCCCCCCCCCACCTTTCGTTACTTGAAAGAACCATTAACATGGGTTTTTGGTATCCGAAAGATAATGCCTATGTCACTAACAGCTTATGCAGAATGCGGATCATGCGGGATGTCAAGAATTCAAGAAGAAGTACTTCAGGAATTGCTTCAGTTTCCCTGGAGATAGATTGGTTAGTTTGGTTTTTTTCCCATCAAAGAAGCAAAGAAGCTCTGCAATATCTCAACAGAGGCTGAATACATGCCATGTTCTGGATGTTGTGCCACAAATCCTTTGGATGCCGATCACAGCTCAAATACTAACGTATTTACATTCAATAATAATTCCTCTGTACTGTGATAACAAAAGTGCAATTGCTCTTTGCTGTAATAATGTCCAGCACTCTCGATCAAAGCACATCGACATACGTCACCATTTCATCCTAGAGCAAGTGGAACATAGAGTGGTTGAACTCTACTTCGTGGAAAAAAACTATCAACTGGAAGATATCCTCCAAAAGTCTACTTACCAAGGAGAGAGGTTCGAATTTCAGCTCACCACGACCTTTGGATAGAAGAGTTTATCCCGTGAAACCCTCAAAAAACGCCTTCAAGAAGGAGAGGATGAAGTTAAATGAAGTGTCCCTCTTGTATCCTTTGTACATAATTAACATAAAAATAGACATTGGTACATATTTGTAATTCATTTGTGAATTACAAAATGGTTTGCAATTACTATCAGATTGCAACCATCGGTTTCTCATTTGAAGGAAAGTGTCCGTCCTAAAGACAACTTTCCTTACAACGTGTAATTAATTTTACTCGGGGCATGGATCTTACTTTATTTATCCATGCAATTTGGAGGATTAATGTACTGTTCATGCATTTTTCTTAATTTTGAAGAGAAGTCTTCCTGTATAGATAACCAAATAAAATTTTTCTTTAATTGATTCTTCAAAAATAATTGTGTTAACCACTGTGTTAAAAGTGTTGTATTTGAAATCAATCCTACAATTTGACACTCAATCAATACTACAACTCTTTCCATAGAAACCGGTTTCATCGGATTGGGGTGAGCGTGTTGTTCAAATTTAATGTCTGGGGTGCCGATTGAAAGTGTAATTCTGGGTCTTTGAGATACAAAAGAAGCTAAGGAACCAAATCGTTCAAAGCTCTCACTGCATCAGCTGAAGTTCCCTCTAGCGAAACAAAGACAGACTGATACAAGGATCAAACACGTTCCACCTCGAACACCAACCACCACTACAAAAAAACCTATACGGGTCATCGAGATATTTGGAGAAAGTAAAAGAGTCATGATATCCTCGAATGCATCAAAATGGAAGACTCAGAGATATTGGTCTACCATCCTAATCAATTAGAAGTTGAATGAATAAAGGATCAATATCATCGGTAATGCAACATAACATCTTGTACAGTCTAAGTTGTATGGAATTTGCTGTTATGTGTCAGAGTATGCATCGTTCAAGAGTTTTTTCATTAAACTTAAAAAAACCAGGTTTTATGAGTTTAAACGAAAAAATTCTTTCAAAATAATCATAATCTGACACTAACAACATGCCCTCAACGATTAAGGGGTGAGCATTAATATATTCCATATACACAGCTTGGAAACTAAGAATATGAGGTCATACATCTAAGGGTTGTCTCAAGGTGTATTCTCCAGCCCCCAAGTGCTAAACGAGTTTCAAATACCGATGCACATGTTTAGGGGAGACTTATCTAGAATGAAAAACAATCGGGTACTAAACACTTTGATGAAATTATACTCATAATACATGATTGATTTTATCACAGAGATTTTATTGGCAAGGTGAACTGAACCAAAAGACTGATCATGTATTACTTTTATTCGAAGTTAATAAAGGATGGTAAGGGTTTAGGTACACTCGAGTCCTCTATTATCCTGCCAGAACCTGAGGGGATGCTACCCAGAGGGACAATCCACTAGTTAGACAAAAGTCCTTTAGGTAATGATTTAAAAAGGATAAATGTGAGAACGAAAGTGAATAGTGCCGACTGAGATGGAGCTAGTACTAGAAATATACCCAACAAGTGTGCTAGTCCATGAAGGATTCTCGGTAAGCCACTTAAGTGGTTTGAGGAATAAAAAGAATTATACAGAATAAAGGTGTAAAGAAAGAATCCCTCCATACACTTAAGGCAGAAACCTTGGTCAATACATATGCTGTGCAGAATCATAAGTTTGATTGCTGACATTGAAATACGACACCAATGGACCAAGTAATGCAATGCACAACCCCTTCGCCAGCCAGTGTGAGTTTTCTATTGAAAAGAAACTTGTCTCATTTGTCACGGAGACTAAACCAATCAATCTACTGTCTCACACCAATCCGAGTAAGATCGTAATAGAAAAGGTGGCATTCAGCTCCAGCCTCCGATCACTAAAATCAAGAGCGCACTTTCGAGTCTTAGATGCCAAGAGCATTCATCGCGAATTAATCTCGTTATGGAACACATTCTCTTATTTAACTTGGTCTTTTTTCATACATTGTGGAAACAAGTGTTTATCTTAAGGAGTCCTACACATTAATCCTGTTGAAATTGCCAAACATTCCGAGTGATAACGAAGGTAATTCACTATGAAGATGGAAATCCTACTAAGCTACAACAACAAACACGCTCTATAGTAGGTGACTTGGTGCGATTCTACAAAGAATCACACTGAGTCAAACCTGGAAAGAAACGATGGTGCGATTCTACGTGAATCAAACTTGTTCCAGCATAAGAATTGACGGTTATTGAACATTTTGACAACGTGTTTGTGACAACCAATCAAAACTAACTTGAAGTGTTATATAAAGATTTTTCATAATTAACAGTTAAGATCTTGATTTATCAAATCAATTTTCTCTTTAATAGCTAACTTTTCATTACAGGGATCAGTTTAAAAGATGGAGAAGGAGATGGAGACTACGCCATTATCCAGTAAAGTCAAGTTATAATAACCGAAAGCTCAGGACACGACCAACACATGTAATGAAGTTATGAAACATCTCATAAAAAGTAGTTCAAAGCTTCCCTACCGCAAACTCTGATAACAAATTCTTCTTCACAAGTGCACAGATGGCCAATAAATCTACTAGATGAAGAGAGATTAAGTTTGGGCTGATTAGATCTCAAGAAAGCTCATGATCAAAAACAAACAAGTCAAAGTGAACAAGCTCAATTTGTTTAATCTAAAGATCACTACAACAAAGTACTAAGATTAACATGAAGAATCAAAAGACTGCAAGCTGTAAGAGCATATAAGTCTAGTGTTTATCAATGGGTTGCCTACCCTAGGGGGAGATTGTTAGAAATGAGTAAAATACTCGTCACGGACCCGTATCTATGATAGATTAATAATATTCGTAAGTTTTAAGTAGTTAAATTCGTATGTTCTTTACGTTTTTAATAAAAAGCCAGGTTACTAATACTCGGTAGTTTATTAAAAAACAAAATAAGCTCTGTCTAAAACTTTTGGAAGTATGGCAAGCAAGTCATTTTTCACGGTTTTTTCTTATAATTAAATAACATATTTCTCTCTCTAGAAAATCCCTCTCATGTGTTTCTCTCTCTAGAAACTAGCCCAATCACAAGAATCATCACCCGTGTTATGAATTAAACGATCCTACAAAGAGCGACTTTTAATGGACTGCGGAAGCGAAAGCCACATTCAAGCAAATGAAAAAGCTAATAGCAGAACTACCCACACTAACGCACCTATAGAAAAGGAGGAAATTATGTTTACCTTGCGGTGGCCAGAGAAGCCGTGAGCGCAGTTCTGATGACCGAAAGGGAGGCGAAGCAAATGCCAATCTATTTCGTTAGCCGCGCCTTACAAGGTCTATAAATAAATTACACACCAATGGAGAAGTTAGCACTGGCTTTAGTACATGCCAACAAACAGCTAAAGAGGTACTTCCAAGCACATCCAATTATTGTCATCACAGACTAGCCAAACAAGCAGGTGTTATCAAAACCAGAATTTGCAGGAAGGTTACAGAAATGGAGCATAGAGCTAGAGGAGTATGACATACAATACATGCCAAGAATATCAGTCAAGGCACAGATCTTGGCAGACTTCATAGTGGAGCGGCCAGAAGATGATTCCTTAGCCACACCCATGGAAGTTGAAGAAGAGCTTCCGGATCCATAGACACTGTTCACGGACGGATCGTCCTGTGTTGATGGTTCCAGAGCCGGGATAATACTTACAAGCCCCGAGGAACAAAGTTTACTTACGCTCTGAGGTTTGAGTTTGATGCAACCAACAATGAAGCTGAGTATGAAGCTCTAGTAGCCAGTCTCAGGATCGCCGAACAGATGGGACAAAAAAACCTTCAAGCACATGTAGATTCCTGCCTAGTGGCTAACTAAGTCAATGGGTCCTACATAGCCAAGGAACCAGGTATGATTTAATACATGGGGAAAGTAAAAACGCTTGCAAACAGTTTCAAGAAATTCTTAATCAAGCAAGTACCCAGAAGTGAAAATAAGAAGGCTGGCGCACTAAGCAAGATTGCGTCCACCAGCTTTTCCCACCTGACAATGCAAGTTATGGTGGAAGTACTTAAAGAAAAATCCATAAACGAAGCAGAAGTGTTAACAACAATCGTGAAGGAAGAAGAAAATACTTGAATGACCCCAATTTACGAATACCTCACAGAAGAAACACTCCCTGCGGAAAGGAAGAAGGCAAGGGCGGTACGGATCAAATCAAGACGGTACGCTGTAATCAATGGAATCCTATATAAGAAATCTTTTCTTGAGCCATGGCTACGATGTGTCAGACCATTACAAGCAAACTATGTTCTGGGAGAAGTTCATGAAGGATCCTGCAGCATGCACGCAGGACCAAGGTCCGTGGTAGCCAAAGCTATATGAACAGGGTACTACTAGCCAACCATGCATAAAGACGCAAGGAAAATGATATGGGAATGCCAAGACTGCTAAGTTCATCATCCCGTGCCAATGAACCTACAGCAGAAGTTAACTCCCATCACGTCCCCATGGCCATTCTACAAATGAGGAATTAACATAGCCAGACCTTTCCCGGAAGGTCCTAGCAAGGTTAAATTTTTAATAGTGGCAATGGACTATTTCACAAAATGGATTGAGGCAAAACCTGTTGCAACCATAACAGACAACCAAATCAAAAAGTTTGTATGGGATAACATAGTTTGCAGGTTTGGCATGCCAGGGGAGATAATATCTGACAATGGAAAGCAATTTAGAGATGAGCCATTTAAGGATTGGTGTGAAAAAATAAATATCCGTCAGCACTTCGCCTCCGTCAAGCATCCGCAAACCAACGGCTTGGTGAAAAGAGCAAACAAAAGCTTGGGAGAAGGATTAAAGGCACGGTTAGAGAAAAGAAGCAAGGATTGGATGGAGGAAGTCCCGCACGTCCTATGGGCACACCATACCATGATCAAGTCAAGCAATGGGGACACTCCGTTCTCTTTGACCTACAGAACGGAAGCAGTGATTCCGACAAAAATTGGCATGCCTACCCTCTGGACCACAGAGATAGACATGGTACAAAAAGATGAGGCCCTAAAACTCAATCTAGATCTTTTAGAAGAAAAAAAAGAAGAAGCGACAATCTACGAGGCAAGAATCAAGGGAAAGATGGAAAAATACTATAACTCCAAAGACCGCAACACAAGCTTCAAACCATAAGACCTTGTGTACAGGCCATGCAAAAAATAGCAGAAAGCTTGGACCTAAGTGGGAAGGACCATACGAAGTAGTGGAAGCACTAGGCAAAAGGAGCATACAAGCTCAAGAACCGCAATGGAAAGCTCCTTCCGCGAACTTGGAACGTCCGCAACCTCAAAAAGTGTTATGTTCATGAAATGTAAGCACCCTACCCACGCTAGTTTCGTAGCGGAGGGAGCAGTATTTGAATTTCTCTCTTTTATGTAATGTCTTAAATGATTTTAATGAATGAAACGTGAAGCCTAACTACCTTCACAAACTTATTTAAAACTTTATTTTTATTTTACAAAAGTTATTTACATGTTATATGATTGGTAAGACGCGCACACAAAGGGGCATGACCCTATGAATAAAAGCTATTATTCCTCATAATACAAGGATGAGCAGCCTAAAGAATTAACTCATGTACATAAGAGGTTTGCAAGCCCAATACCGAGAGAATAACCAACAAGTATTCAACTAAGACTATCACCGTAAACGTATAATCACTGTATTAATAGACATCAAGCACAAACAATATCATAAAACATAAAGTGTTAAAGTGTTACAACAAACTGGCTGCTATACAAAAGCACCACATTAATTGTCTAAGTACATAATGACCGCCGCAAAGAGGTCACACACGACTACGGTATACAAAATAGGATCACGGCAGGAAGTACGGCTACAAGTGACGGGCTCAGCTGACCATAGGACGCTACGGCGTGGTCTCTAATTCTTCTTTCTCAAATACAATCTCGGCGGGAGGAGGAGCTTCAGCATGCGGTTCCGCATCATAATCTGACACTGATATAGGAGGAATAGAGCCGGTCTGAGCAAAGGTAGTTGACAAAGCAGTAGTAACGACAACAGTTGTCGGTACGCCTGAAGTGCTGGCTTCACCCACTAAGTTCTCAAAAGACAATGGCTTAACCAAAGGACCCATTATGTCCGAGATAGACAAGCGGCAGGACGAAGTACCCTCCTTAATCTTCTGGACACGAGCATGAACCGCATCCAGTGAATCAGACAAGGAAGTTTCTTTGATAACTGCATTGTCTTTCATCCGATGGATGGGAAGAAAGAGTTGCTCATAAGAAGGCTACAGTCGGTACCCTTTGGAGTTTCAGCATAAGGACCTTCCAGGTGAAGAAGGCTCATGATGTCAGCAATGCTAGTGTCCTTCTGTAATTTTAATTGAGGAAGAAGATTGAACTCCAAGTTACGGAGGGCAAGGACCGCGGAGATATACTTTCCTTCCACAGAAGTATCATAGGCGGCAACTTCAGTAAGGCTCCTTCCGGCCCTTCCATGGTCAATGCCCGCTGCCAGCCAGTTTGTATGCCGTTGTCAATAGCAAGACTAATAGCAATTCCCAAGGCAGCAACATATTCCGGAGATTAGAGACATTTCATGACAGCGAGCCTAAATCCGTGACGGATGATCTACCTCCGATCAGCTATAGTGGTCAGGAAACGAGGATTAAACTTCTCATCTAAGTGAAGAGCCATTACCATAAGATCAGCGTCCAATCCCGCCACCCGATCACTAAGGACTTTAACCTGTTCATCTTGCACCGCCTCGTACTGTTCCTTGAAAAGTTCATAATCGGATATCTAGTCGCGAATTCCGGAGCATATAGTTTCCAGAGAAGATACTTAATCAGCAAGATTGTCTTTTTGGGACTCAAGAGAAACAGCTTTAACATTTAACTCACCAAAAGACAATTGCAAACTGGATAAATCCTGAGTGAGCTTAGAAGTTTGGGCAACCAAAGATGCACACTAAGCTTCTTTAGTGGAGCCTGCGAACTCAAGACTCGTGACCTATCCCTATAGAATACCTTTCTCACCCACAAGGGCAAGGTGTCGTGCCTTCAAATCATCCAGCTCATTAACCCGATCGGCTTCTGCGGCCTTAACAGTAGCAACCTGACTGTGAAGACGAATTGCCTCTGCGGCTTCAGCCTCCTTCAAAGATAGCTAGGCTTTCAAGTTGGCAATCTCAGTGTCCTTATCCTTTAACAAGTCAGCCTGCCTATTACACTTCCTCTCAATTTTCTTCCTTTACCGGTAAATATGCTCAGACCTCAACCTAAATTCAACACTAAAACACGCTTGGCGTGCTACCCCAACATTGAACTCCGCAAAGAGGCTCTGAATAGCCGGACCAGTACCCGCCCCAGGAACAAGAACAGAATAGGTGCCATCAACAGCGATGGCAGCAACAGCTACAGCCATTAACAAAGGTGGCAGAATGGAAGACCTGACAATAGAAGTGACCTCATCATCTGCAACATTTATACTAGAATGATGAGAAGAGTTTGAGGAAATTACAAACCTCTCATCTTGGAGCTGAGTCTGCAAGCTGGGCCTAGAAACAGAATCAGTATGCCCATTGCCCTCACGCTCCGGTGTAAGGGTCACATAATAAATAATAAAAGGTACAGTTGATGCTGCCGTAACACTAACTTTTGTGGCCAAAGTGCTACGATCAAGTAAATACTAAAGGGCGGCAAGGGATTTCCCAGTGGTACTAGCACCGACATCACAGAGGTGCCGTGGTCTTCCCTTAATTTTTTGGGAGGAAGGTTAGAACCACCAGCACCACTGACGGCTTTCCTTTTCTTTCTTATCCTTTTAGGCTTATCAACAACATTAGCTTGAACATCTTCATCACTAACAATATTAACCTCTTTATCTTGAACAACATGGTCACCCTCTTCAGTTTGATCCCCTACCTCAGCGCCACTACTTTCCTCATTAAGCTTATGAGCCCCAACAACATTAACATTATCATTTTGGCCTCCTTGCTCATTCCCACCAACTAAAGGAATAACATGATCCTTAGTGGATTCCAACAACGGAACCCGTCCTTCCTCGATCTACCCTTACCGATCCGAACCTTGGCAGGATCCGCATGGCGAATAAAGGCGAATAGATCAATCTCTACATAAACAAAAAAAAGCAATTAGATACAGTAGTCAAAGACAAATTTAGTTATGCAAATAAAAAGCACCCACCCTCTCCAGCATCGGTCAAGAAGGTAGGATAAACATCATCATCCAAGTCATAGTAACGACTCAGGCCCAAGACACAAAAATGGTTTCGAAAACTTCCAGAACGGGGCCTGATGGGTGGCAAGGAAGTCGCATGCATCCGCACTAAACTCCGCCGCGGTCAGAGGAGGGTCCCTCATCAATGTTTTCTTAGTATGTCACAAAACAGAAAGAGGGAAAACTGAGGCATCAACCCAAATGAAACTATCACTCCAGTGTTTTAATGAATCTAGCGGTTTGGTGTAACAAACCAGGGAAGTATCAGAACATTTGCTAAAAGACACCCACCCTTTGTTTTTAGAATTTACATAAAACCTACGGAACAACCTAACCGTTGGAACATAACCATGAACGCGGCATAAGATCTCAAAGTGAGAGACCTTAGCGGCAGCAATAACAAAAAGCTGCTACAGATTAATGCGGAAGTATTTGAGCACATCCACAAGAAACTAAGAAAGGGGTATTCGGAAGTTGACAAAATCAAAGAACCTGGTGTATATACCAATTTTACCAACACGACTATCATATATACTTTGATTAGGAGTAGGTAACTGATCGGTTGTGATTACACTAAATATATATATAATATATATTAGAATATAAAATATATAAAGAAGTGTAAAAACAGCAGAGT
>BQNB010073956.1:8619-31951 GCA_026074375.1 Tanacetum coccineum
GAGTTCATGATTTCCAGGTGGGAATTGAGAGTTACCAAATCAAGGTCAACTTAAGCTCACTAATATTGACATTTCCAGGTATTGAAGCACATGAACCGTACACTATAGTTGACAAGCCATCTACAGATTTGATTTACTTGAACAGCAAAGATGAGAAACGGGTTATGTACTTGACGGAGATTGTGAAGTTTTATGATGCCATATTGGAAAAGGTTTTGAAAAAGGTAATGCTTAAGATCTTTCAATCAGAACCATGGAGAAAACCATTTCTCTAATTGGTGAATTAGATCGCAACATATTAATAGCTTTTGAAAGATAAATAATGAAGCGACTAAGTCACCGAGAGCAAATGAGAAGATGGGGATCTTTTTAGAATGGAAGACCAAATCTACCGACGATGAAGCGTCTGTAATAATCAACCCTTAGGGGGAGATTGTTAGGTTTAAGAAAAGTGTTTATTATTATATGAATTGGTCTTTGTATAGTTTTGTTTAGTTTTATAGTTTTATTAGTAATTATAGTGTAATAAAGTCTATCTTGGTCAAAGTTAAGTAAAGTTGAACAATGTTTTACTAAAGTTAGGAAAATAGAATAGGAACAACAATAAGTATAAATACTCATCTAGGAGGAGTATTTATACAGGTCTTTATATTTTGTAATTCACTTCTCTCTCCCATTTTTATTTTTCCTTTTGGAATAAAAACTTTAAAAATGATAAAAAAATACTCTCTAGTTTCTCTCATCTATTCTAACACTTTCGTATGATTACTAATATGCAAATATGACATATAACTAGTGGTATCTATCACCGGGAGAGATCTAGTTGTGTTTCGTGAATCAAATTGAGCTTAGCCGTATAGTAGGTTTCGTAGAACGCTAAGTGTTAGATTTACGATTTGATGTGTTTTTGATCTTAAAATGTTGAAATTTAACTTTTGTAACCATCAATTTGTAGGTTTAATGATTAGTTTACGAAAAATACTTCCTTAGAAGTGAATGTGATCGAAAAATATGGATTTGATAGCTTTCGTAATTCAGAAACTAGGTTTCGGTAACTGTTTTTAGGCGGGAAATTGCTTTCGTAAGACAGTTTTTGTGCTTTCGTATCCTAATTGAGCTTTCGGTAACTGCCATACGTAAGTGTTTCTTAGCTTTCGTACACCTATATAGCTTTCGTAAAATAGTTAATAGATTTCGTAACAAAGAACGTAATCAATTTGAAAAGATAACATTGATATTATCATCTTAAACTGCTTTAAAATCAAATTGTTAGGTTTCTTATTAGTTTCGTAGATAAGAATTTACGAAAGTAGAAGGTTTCTTGGATTTACAAAAGTAAGGGGAAATTTAGAATTTACGAAAGGTGGTTTCATATATTGGAGATTTCGGTAATTGTTTGGTTTCGTAAACTATGGAAGCTTTCGTAAACTAGAGCTTTCGTATCAAAAGATTGGTTTTGGTTTCGTACTTCAAGCTTTCGTAAAACAGGTTTCATATGAGAGGCTTCGTATGACAGTTTCATAACTAAAGGTTTCATATTTTAGAGGTTTTGTATTTCCAAGGTTTCATAGCAGAGGTTTCGTATTACAATGATTGAAAGAGTTTCATACCATTAAGGTTTCATAAACAGAGGTTTCGTAACACAGCTTTCCTAATTAAAGGTTTCGTAATTTAGTTTTTATATTCGAAGGTTTCGTATCTCAGTGTTAGAGGTTTCGTAACACAGACATTGGGTTTCGTAACATTGATTTAGAGGTTTCGTAACACAGAGTTGGGTTTCGTAATACTATTTCAAGAGGTTTTGTAACACAAAGTTGGGTTTTGTAACGCTCTTTCATAGGTTTCGTATCTCATACTTTAGGTTTCGTAACACAGTTTAAGAGGTTTTGTATATTCTAATTTTTGAAAATTGAGCTTTCGTATAAAAGCTTCTTGTTACCTAGACTTTCATAACAAATCAAGGTTTAGTTTCTTCAAGGTTACATCATTGAAACACTAGCAACTATAATAAAATTAGAAATTGTAAGAATTTTTAGTGTCCTTGTCTTTACGTGCTCAAAACCCTTGAATTAAAGACCATCATATAATAATACCAAAAAATTCACCCATAGTTCAAATTATGATTATATTAACTACCATGTGATGTGTCCAAGTATTACTTACATGGAAAACTAACCATTAAATAAAATCAAACATCAAAACAGTCCAATTCGGATCAGATTGCTACACCAAAATGTATCACTCTAACTACCAACTTAGACATTCTTTCAAGAGGCATAAATTTCATAGGATAATCAATAAACATAGGAACTTAACTACTGTATAAGGTGGTAAGCTTTAATTCTCACATATAATTTAGGGTTACACCCTCGACAAACATGCACCTAAATTCTGACCCCATATTACTGTATTGAACCAGCATTTGTTGCAGAGTTTAAATTGAATGCCTTCCCGCCATTAAAAACATTAGGAGGCCGGAATTTTCTAAAATAGACTCTCTTTTGGCTTATTACATAGACCAAGAAACATATCAATACACGCTTTTATCAGACTAGAAAAAAGTCGTTGGAACACGACCCAAAATTTCTGCTTCAACCCTAAATCAAGTTTTAACGCAAATCTAACCAAACCAATTGCATGAACATGACCATAATCAAACCCTAATCACCCTAGCATCATTAAACATCAATAATATTCTGAATTTTATGAAACCCTAGATCTATCATTGGTTTGTTACATGATTTAAAAGAATAAACAAGAATGGAAAACATACCTAACGCCCTTTCTTGAGTAAACACATCTAAACACCAAGTATTTACTTGATCAAAAATTTTTGTCTTCCTTTTTCTTAGGGGAGGAGGGTTCGTACGGCACATCAAGGGAAGGAGAAGAAAAATTATGTCTAGGGTTTTATTTTTATAAACTATTTAAATGTAATCCTAATTTAACTAGACTTAAAATTTACTTAAAAATACATTTTTTTTCTCTTTTTATATTCCAGAACCGGACGTACCCCCATATATATATTTCAATTTTTTTATATTATTTTATTAAATTATTAATTGAACTTGTTTACTTTATTACCATAAGTTTTTAGATAAAACCTAACTTAATTTTGATTAAACCTCATACTTAACGCTACTAACTAACATTCTAAATATAACTTTCCATTTCACCAAACCGCTTTCTATTTTTTAGAAAGTTATGTCTACAAACTTCTATATTTCACTCAGACTTTAATTCATTTCTAAAATGTCCACATTATCCCATAAACGCTTCACACCATAGTCACCAAGAATTGACGGTTGCAAATCATGCAACACTTCTTTCATTTGCAATTAACACCATCTTGAACAAAATCAATACTTAACACCAAACACATATGCACAGTAATCCCCTCCTTTATTAAACTCGTCCAGAGATTTAACTAGCCGATTCAACAAACACGACAACAAACAACTAATGAAACATAGAGTGTCATATAATCTTCGCGCTCGGATCCAAGTGAACTCGGAAAACCGCTCTTTGAATTTCCAAAGAACTTTCACAAGTGGTATTCTGATTACGTTCAAACTCCATAACCTCACGATCCTTAATTTCCTACATGGGGGAGGTTCCTCAACAAAACGTAAAGTCTTGTCATTATGATTTTTCATTCAACAGCACAATGCAAATTAGCATTCCCCAAACATCATCATCAAAATTGACACATGGAACGTGTTTCCATTACACCAATCAGTTTCCTCAAGCAATCTAACCGAACTCTATAGGGGCCAAACCTTTCAAGGGATCTTAAACCGGACCAACAATCTTGGTGCTAACTTACCCTTCTTTCCAAAATGCACTACGCCCTTCCATGGCGACACCTTTAATAACACCCGATCACCCACCTCGAACTTTAAAGGTTTACGTCTCTTATCCGCATAGCTCTTTTGACGATCTCTCGCCGCTTTGGACTTTTCCTTTACCAACACTACCTTATCAATCATTTCTTGCACTAACTCCGGCATCAACCCTACGCCCACTAGTCCTCAGCCCAATAGAACATGCGACATACATTTCCTTCCATACAAAGCTTCAAACCGAGCACATCGAATGGCTCATTATAACAACCACCAAAAACGAATATCACATACCCTCATTATATCTTCCAAAGTCTGAATCATACTTTCACTTTGTCCATCCATTTGAGGATGCTAAGCAGTACTCAAATCCAATCGCATCTCTAACACTTTCTGCATCGTCTGCTAAAACCACGGGGTAAATCATCCATCTCAATCTGAGTTAATCGTCACCAGAATTTCATTCCTTGCTATTATCTTATCAATATAAATCCTTGCCAACTTCACATCTTGAAATCTTCTTGTATAGCTAGAAAATAAGCTAACTTGGTCAATATTTGACCTCAACCCAATCAATATACTCACAACTTTTGAAATTTGGAAATTTAAGTAAAAAAAATCCATGGTTATTCAGTCTCATTTTCACTCAAGTATCTCAGACTGTTGCAGTAAGCCAAAAGTCTTTGACATTGCAGCCTTCACCTCTTAAACAAATCCGACAATTGCTAACATAGGTAGTTATATCCTTCTCTACACGTGGCTACCAATACATGCCCATCCAGGTTAAGTACGTCTTATCCGCTCCCGGATGTACCAAGTATCTTGATGCATGGGCCTCATCCATTACACTTCCTACCAATGAAACCTAAATTATTGAACCAAAAAGTAAAAACTCTCGTCTCAAATTTCTTTCCAATCTTGTATCTAAACCATGTAGCCCTTTTCTGCGAGGTACGAACTCTTGCTTAAATTCCTCGACTTTGGGCTGTGATTTGAGTCTACGTACCTATAAAATCTATCTAATAATAATAATAACTAGGTAAATACTCCCAACAATTCACCTTTAACCAAGGTAAAAAGATAATACTTAACAAAAATAAGATAATATAGTTTAATATTAACGTATGTTAGAACCAGGTAAGTATGATCACCCGGTCCCTATATATAATATACGTATGTTTAACCGGGTAAGTATGATCACCCGGGTCGTTTCCCCAACGACTAGCGAAATTGAAACCACGTTTAGGTTCGGATCCTGATTTGAATGAAACAAAGATATTTTGGATAAGCTATTACTACTAAATAAAAAGCAACAAATAATGACAAATAAGCAAGTAATCAAATTTAAATCTCTAAAAATGTAAACTAAGCTTTTACTAAATAAAGAAAATTTGCCGAAAATTATTAAAAATAAAAGCCCTAATTTTTGTCTTTTTATAAAAGTTTAATTGAACTAATTAAAACTTAACCCTAGTTATTAATTAAAACTTAATAAACTAATTTAAAACTTAACTAATGGACTAAAGGTGCAAAAGTCTAAGAGACTAATAGAGAAGCTAACAGACTAACGGAGGGACTAACTGAAAAACAACTAAGATTGAAAAGTAACACTTTCTACCCTGAGAATCTATCCCGACAACAAACTAAGGCCCGACTTAAGGTCAAATTTGAAAAGTGCTTAAAATGAAAAACTCAAAGAATCAAAGTTGTAAAGGAAGCTAGGGGGAACAAGATTAATAAAGGCTACTTGGGCTGAAACTCACAAATAAGCTCACAAAGAGCTTATTAATAAGCTGTTACAGAAACTAGTGGTTTGGGCTAAGTTTTACTAAAACAGCGATTGTGAGCTCAAATGAAGCTTAAATTTAAAAAGGAAAAGTGATTTAAAAAGCTAATGATGTGCTTATTCTAAAAATGAAAAGAAATTAAAGCTAGAAGTGCTTTTAAACTACTGAAATTAAGCATGAACT
The DNA here is from genome assembly GCA_026074375.1 of Tanacetum coccineum. Taxonomy (NCBI): domain Eukaryota; kingdom Viridiplantae; phylum Streptophyta; class Magnoliopsida; order Asterales; family Asteraceae; genus Tanacetum; species Tanacetum coccineum. Next base: position 14,432 of record BQNB010073956.1, read on the forward strand.
AAGCAAACTCAGGAAATAAGCAAAGTAACTCAAAATCCAAGCAAGCTAAATACCTTAATAAGCTAAACTAGATTTTGAAACTTTAAGGACTTATTAATCTACTTATAATCTATCTAATTAAGCTAGAAAATCTAGATCCATAAGCTAAATTAACAAATTTAAATCCTAAAGATTCTAAGTACTGTTTTTGGAGTTTTCAGGTTTTTATGACTTTTGACAGCGAAATTTATCTAGGAAAATAAGCTAGAAATTGCAAATTAAGACTTAAAATGTATTAAGCTAGATTACAACTTAAATCCTACTGAATTTGATAAGCTAAATCCTAAAATTACCAGTTCTAAATTAAGCTGAGAACACAGCAGTACTAACTGAGGTTAGTACTGGTAGTGTAAAAGTTCAGCAGTACTTTCAAGAGAAAGTACTGCTAGTGCAATTTTGACTTTTAAGAACAAAATAAGCTATGAAATAAGCTAGATAATAAAAACTAAAACTTAATTCTTAATAAGCTAAAACTAAACTTGATCCTACTGAAATCAAAGCTAACACTTCTAACTTATGGTTAGTACTGGTAGTGTAAAGGCTCAGCAGTACTAACTGATGGTTAGTACTGCTAGTGCAAATTTAAGAGTGCACTTAAACCAAACACTCCTTTATCATTATGACAGAGTTGAGAAAAGCTTTTTAAGAGAAATCTAATGAATAAGTACTAAATACCAGATAAAAATTAGCTTAAAACAAACTCAACAATCATGATTAAACAACTGAATAAGCAAAATTCTAAGATCTAAACTATTGAAACTAATATTTTTGGATTTTAGGAGTTTTTATGACAGAAATGAGTAACTAATGATCTATAACTACTTAAGCAAAAACAAATGAAAACACATAACTAAATAGCACTAGAAGAAAGATTTGAACACTAACAAGCAAAGAGAATAAGCAAATAAACAGATCTAAACATAGCAAGCAATAATATCATTATCTAAATCTAGAATTTTTAAAGGAAAATGAAAGAGAAACTTACAAACTCCTCTAGCTAAACAAGAGGACCAATAAAGGCAGCTACAAGCTCTCTAGCTTATGAATAAGCTAGAGTATAAGTCCTTGGGATCTCTTCCAAAAGCTTAGATCCAATAAGATCCATGTAAGTTTAAACTAATTTAAGGTTTAGATAAGATTAATACTGAATTCAAACAGCTCTATTTCAGCTTATAGACTGAAAGAGCTTAATATGAGCTTATTGAGACAATTTTAGCTTATTAAGAGAGCTTATGACTTAAAATGAGAGCTTAGAAAATGAGATTTAAAACACTAAAAACTGAATTTCATTAATTAAAGAAGCTGATTACAATACTTGAAAAAGGAAAATTACATTTAAGAAAATTACGAATTTAAGCTAAAAATTAATAAACACTAAAAATCTACTACTAAGAACTAGATAGTGTGTGTGTGTGAGAAGTGAGGTCTTTTTATAGTGCCAAGCTAAAGCTTCTAGGACCTCTTGCCTTGCTCTCCAAACTTTCAATCTCACCAATCATTCTCCAATCATTTGATCATCAATTGTAGCCGTTGGATCAAATTGTGTATATCTAAGGATCGCCAGCGTGTCATTCTCTTGATGTGACGTTTGTGCTAGTTTTGTGAGTGATTTAGCACAAAAACCCACATAAACTTGTGCTTCTTTCATTGTTGACGTGGCTCTTCTTGAGAGAAAGTTAATGAATCCTTTGATAAAGACTGATTTGTCCCTTGGTTTGTGATGTAGACCTCTTGAATTGACTTAAGCACCCTCTAATTTTGATTTGCCCCTTGTTTTACCATGGGGGTGAAAACGGGGGAGACGATGAATAGTAAAAGGGGTTTCCCGCCTATTTTTGGACAGTTAAAACTGTTGGACTTTGGGAAGTTTACACAAATGGCCCCTCTCTTTCTTTTCTCCTTTTCTAGTTATAATTAACTTTCGGGAAATGCAAGATTGGTCCTTGTAGATGCTACAAAAGGAAATTGGCTAAGGATTTGGGATTTGGGGCTTCGGCTTGCAACTCTTCTGATCTCGTGCCATGCTTGCTTGGTTATTGACTGTTTTCGTGTGATTTTTGACCTTAATCCATACACACAAACAAAACACAAATACAAGCATATATTGCATAAATAGGACTGTTATAATGTTTAATTGTTATTTTCGATATAAACGGATATGTGTATTTTACACTTATCACATACATACCTATAAACCATACTTATAGAACAGATATTTAGGTCAACACCACAGTTTGACCAACCTGCTTAAGCCACGATTGTCACAGTATCCCCACCTTGAGAAAATATCGTCCCGAGATTTAACTACTCGAGGCATTAGCACAAACGGCAAAATACACAACTGAGACACTTAGACCTCATTTGATCCTTTTCTTTCCCAGTAAGCTCAGGACCACGCTTCAAATCCCAACGAATTTTTACTAATGCTATCATACTATGCTTTTACTCATGACCTCTCGATCCACAACATCAATAGTTCTTTGACAAAACAAAGAGTCTTGCCAACCTTAATCTCGACAACTTCCACAATCCGAATCCAACTGCTAATGACTTTGCTTAACCCCACAAGGGTGCAATTAGCAACATGACAACCCTAAACGAAAAGAAGCATCCTACTACATGAACCTCGCTTGTCATCAAGAAAACTCATCAAAACCCTTAGTTGATATAACAATGTGTTTTTATATCTTAAGCCTCAGAACTCTTCAAACAGTAACAGTTGTGAAATATAAGATTATAAGATTGTTACACAAAGCACAACGTATCTAAAGAATCCATGCAAATCAGGTTTACTCAAACTTTAGGACCTCCCAATCAATTCCGATACTACACTTTATAAGTACAAAAATTCTCAAACTGAACAAATCCCAATCCATCAATGTCCTCAAAATGATCCACACATAACTCGTTTCAAATTTTCATTCTTTCAAACTACAACACCTCTCAAGGTGAGACCTCAACCACCCATAACCTACCAGCATTAATTCAAAAGTTTCCCACTACTACCAAGCTAACTCTTTCGACAATTTGGCTGCCTTAAGCCTTTCTTGTATTACCACTATCTTGTTGGTTGTTTCTTGTACCAAATTCGATCCATTTAACTCACTCTCTCCAGTTACGGCCCATAAAACAGTAACCTACATTCCTTTCTATACCATGCTTCAAATGAAGCACATCCGTACTCGAATGATAATCCCCACCTTAGGGAAAAACTCATCTTCACGAAAGTGAGTATTCCAATTACCTCAAAAATCTACCATACTTGTCCTAAGCATAGGTAGGAATGGGGTGACTTAGTCAGTCCATTGACTACACCCAAATCGCATCGTATTCCCCCCCCCCCCCCCCCCCCCCCCACTACTCACACATGTAACTTGACAACACTATCCTAGTTATCCATTTCCCACTCTGACTCGGGTAACTCAGTGTAGCAACAATCCTAAGATCCTTGATACTCAACTCCTCTCTTCCCGAATACGCAAAAAACTTCTACCGTAACTAGCTATATCCTTGCTCCATACTCAACCATCGATAGTTAACCTTAAAACCACACAACATCGTATCTGCTCCAGAATGGATAGAATACTTTGTCGTATACGCCTCTTCGATAGCCAAGGTCCTTACATCTCTCCAAATAGAGGTCTGAACCTTGTCTAACCAATATGAACCATTCTCTATCTCTTTTCACACTCGTTGGTCCAACCACGCAAACATCTATGTTGACCGCGTTCTTTGCTTTAGACATCTTATCTTATACCACCAACACCCTTTTCTCAAACCTATATCGGATCGTCGTACATCTATTTCGAACTCATTCTTGGCTTCACTCCTTCTTCCTACTCCACGGTACAACATCTACATTTGCCTTTCCCAAATGGTACTTGGACTCGAAATCAAACTCACTAAATAACATCCATCCATCATCTTTGCCTCATGTTCAATCCTTCCGATTGAAAGTGTGTTGGAGACATTCATGATCCGTATAGATTAATCTCCATGTCTCGTTACTAAAAGTCCTCTAGCATTATAAGGCAAAACCTACCACGTTAGTCATGCAATCCTTCATAAGAACCTTTGGTTGTCGCGACGTACAAGCAATCACCTTCTCCCTTTTTTCCAAGCATGCTTCCAAATCCTTGCTTCGCGCGTCATAATATACTACGAAATTGTCTGCTCCTTCCGGAAATGCCAAGATCGGCTCATTACCCATTTGATTCCTTCCACATCTAGATAGCTTCCTCTTTGCTTTGCTTCCACGTTGTTGGAAAACTTTACGTACATCTTCTCTTCTTTCAGTGACTCCACGATCATCTTTACGTATGACTCGTACTCCTCTTTAGACTTCGAGTCAGTTTAAAATATCGTCTATATATATACGTTAACTAGCTTGTCTATATACGACCATGCACACCCGACTCATTAACTCCTTGAAAACCGCTGGTGCATTGGTTAACCCAAAAGGCATAGCCATAAAATTCAACGTGTCCATTACGTATCCTAAAAAAACAGTCTTGGCTACGTCATCCCCATGCACCCTCCATTGGTGACATCACATACGAATTTTCTATCTCACTCTTCTTGAGATAATCTATGCACATTCCAAACTACCCACCTTTCTTCCTTCCAAACAATACAGATGCTTCCCACTATAAGTTACCATTCGAACCAACCCTCACCTTACAACTCCTGCAATCATTCCACAACTCTTGCCTTTCTAAAGACGTCAAATGACACGAGCCTTCGCAAATCGGCGTCGCTCCTTGTACTAATTCCATACGAAATCATATTCTACGACGAGGGGTAAAACCTACTAAAATCCATAGGAACACTTAGAGGGCTCACATACTTAAAAAGATATCACATAATCTCAACTCCATCTTCCTTGGTACTCCTATTATACCTCGTTATCCTCTTTAGTTTGTTTTTCTCTACAACTTAAGCATCCTCCAAATTACCAAGGCATTTTAACTACCTTCTCATGTCATACATCTCACCTTATGTCACAGTACCAATTATTCTCCTACGATTACATCAACCACGTCTCAAACAAAAGGTCCAAGCATAGAAAGTAAAATGAGAACCTTCTAATTCCAACTTGGGATCGCGAATAATTGCATTCGCTTCGCTACCATCAATTGCACCACCCAGAAGATACGTCCTAACATCAACTCTAGCACCATGCCATGAGGAAATTTCAAACTTCACATGCACCAATTGGTATGGACCTAAAAAAACACACGATTCCAAAAAGAAGAAAAATAATCAACCGAATGTAAACGCCGATAAGAAGAACGAACCTCCGACCTAACAAACGCATCAACGATTGCTAGAAACACCCCCAACGAATAATACCACGTACCACGACCCATTAATTAAAAGATTAAGAACCTTTGAACCAAAACCGATTTTTACTGCAAGGAAACTTTCCTCATACCTTAACCAATCATATTAAAACCAAAGAATCACTCTATTTAATAAAGAAAATAATTTAAGTGTAAAAATAAAAATTAAATAAATTATCATAAACTTTCTTAATTATGGTATTTCATAGAAAGTAATCAAAAGATGATTTTGAAAAAAAAAACGGTTGCATTTATTTATATAATTTATTTATTAAAAGAATTTTTAACACCTAAACAATATGGTATACAACTACGACAAACTTAATTCAAATTGAAGTTTATTGACTCACAAGAAAACAAAAAAACCATATGATAGCAAAATAGACTCCAAAATACCTTAAGAATTCTAATACCAAAATATTAATTTACTTGAAAACGAACACGAAAAGAACTCTTACAAAACAAACAACGATAAGGACCCATCCATACCAACGATCTTAGAACCAAACCAAAAAGTAGCGTCACCTTTAGAAAAAGGAAAACAATCAAAACGCCGACGAGAACATAAATAGAACACCAGATCTGATGATAACATACAAGAATACCAACACTAGCGATGGATATCTCAACGAACAACGAGCACAGCAACCAACTAATAATCAGCTACGACAATACAACATTATCGATGTATCCGCAAACAATAGATGAAAGGGAACATTACCATCTACGCAACCCAACCAAATATAATCGCCCGATCGGTTAAGAGATGAATTATCTAACCACACAACCATCCCCAACAGGATCTCACATCACATCTACACTACAATCTACACACTATCATACTTACCATCCTTACATAATACATACAAGCAACAATGATCAATGCAATCAAAGTCACAAGTCCACGTGTGTGTTGCCTTTATAATTATGTTCACAACCATAATTATAATTGCACTTTTTTCACACGTGTACTTACTTCCAAGACCACACATCTCAATGATAACACACATCTACACATAGCACTTAATAATAATCCAAATATAACTCAAACATGATAATCCATCTAACAAACCATACAATCCCAATCGACCAGACAAAACAGAAGTCACATCGTGACCCAAAATATAAAAGCTATCCTCAATTATAGCAACACATCGAGGTAGAAAACGAAATAAACTTATGTTGGGCCTCACTTGGGTTTGACTTTTCTCTCTCAAAAGTCACCCAACTTCGCGGGTCCAATGAGGTAAACAATCTCCCAACGATATCTCCTAGGGGTAGGAGGTATATACTATTAGATCCCCATAATGAAAAAGTATTATTTCATATAATATAGTAGTAATTCAAAATAGAAAGAATTTCAAAGCTTTTAGGTAGCGGAAACATACGGTATATACGTACACAAACACTCATGCCCTAAAATGAAACTATATAAGGACCTTTAAGCTATAGCCTACTTCAACCACCTAAACTCTATAAACCAAAGGCTCTGATACCATCTGTCACACCCGCCCAAGGCAAAAACGCGAGGCCGGTAAACAAGAATGGATACATCACAACACATGTGTCTATATAGAGAATACAAAAAATGAAAACAAAGTAAAGCAAAGATACAAAGTGTCATAACAATACCCAAAACCTAACGGTGTCTTTATTAATAAGAAAGAGGTCTCGTCAATAAATGACATTCAAAAACATAATCTAAACAATTCATGCAAACACATTTATTCAAACAGAAAGCATAATTAAACTCCAAGCATCCTACGGTCTCTTCTAGCCACTTCACACTATCTTAGCACCATTAAGCTCACCTGAAAATGAAAAAAAATGCTTAAAACGTCAACATAAAGTTGAGCGAGAATCATAGGTTTACGACATACAACAATATCCAAAATAAACTTTAAATTAGTTGCTGCAATTATCAAAACAATTCATGACAACAATTAACAACAACGGGACGGAACGTGCCTATGATCCACAATCATATCAACTACATATGTGTGCTACATGGCCTCCTATTAGCTCACACAGTCTTACCACTGTCACACCTCATTTTGCATATTAGGATCCATAATACCATACATATCATACACTAGGTAGGCGTACCCATCCGATCCCATAGACAACTTTGAGTAGGCGTACTCATCCGATCCAATACACATAACTACAACAAGCTTAAAAACATTTTAACACGACAACAAGCATCATTCTCACCCCAAAATAACATGAGAAAAAAGGGGCTATGAAACTCACCTTTGCTTAGCTTTCTAAAAGATTCCAACAAAAAGCTTCACAAACAACTAGCACAAATCTAAACAACAAAATAACTCGTATTACACGCTATTAAGCCAAAAGCTTAATGCACATGTAACAATCATATGATGGATGTCTAAGGTGTTTTATTAACCCCATGGGTCACCCCGACACCATACCCAACTTTAACCACTTCATTAACAAGTTTCACTAGTTAGTCACAATTTGTTCAAAACTGCAGAATTTTAACGTGACTTAACGTACTCAAAACCTCTACTTACTGACCTCCATAATTCATACCAAAAATCACCTATGTTCATTTATGAGTATATTAACTACCTTATGATTCCCAAGAGCCATTTACATGCACAAGTACTCCTAAGAAAATCAAACTTCAAAACAGTCTCAATTCGGATCTGTTTGCACACTAAAACGTTTGGACCTAAAAACCATACTTAGACTCCAAATCAGAAGCTCTCCTTTGGGGGATTTCTAATAGACACATAGAACTAAACTCCTGTAGAAGGGATAATCTAAATTCGAATTTTAAGTAGGGGTTTTACTCCCCGAAATTAGACCCAAATCTGACCCGTATTTACTGTTTTGACAACTTTTCTTGCAAACAATATTTGAATGACTTCCCGAACTCAAAATCGTTCGAGGCCAGACTTTTTGGAAAGTAGACTCTCTGGACTACAATTTAGACATAAGATTCATCAAAAATCGCGTTATCAATCATGAGATATCAGCCAAACAACATAACCCTAAATTCTGCCCCAATCTAAATCAAATTCTAACGCGAATTAAGTCTAACCAATTACACCCATAAGCTTCTAATTAAACCCTAATCATTATAACATGATTATTATATCATTAATTACAGATTTAATGAAACCCTATTTATCCACCATATTAATTATTACATGATTAAAGATTAATAATTAACAAAGATTAAGTAAAACTTACCTTAGAACTTGTTTTCTTCACAAAAGCAAAAACCCTAATTTTTTTCTCCTCTTTTCTTCTTTGTTCGACCGGTTATACAAGGGGGGAGGGTTATGGGATTTTATTTTGTATTTATAGGCCTCTAGAATAATCCTAGATAATTCCTAATTAGAGTCCTAGTTTAATTAGGCTTGGATTTCCTTTCTTTTTTTCCTTTTCTTTTTGGGCCGGCCGATCCCCACAAATATATAAATAAAGTTTTATTATTTTTTTTATAAAAATAATTAATTAACTAATTACTTGCATTACCTTAAGTTTTTATAAAAACCTTAGCTTGTTTGCGCATACCTTTTCGCTTAAACGCAATTTACTAGACTTTTAAGAATAAATAACTTTTCACTTCTATTAACTCTAACTTTCCAAATATAGAAATTTCGTTTCTTTCATATTCTAACTACATTTCCATCTTCCAAAACTCTAAAACCTAATAATATGAATACGTAAATACTTACACATAAATACATACACACAAAATACATAAACGCTCAAAATTCACAAGTCATTTACATGTCACTCAAAAGTAAATGAAATGCACCCATGCAAACTCCATCATAATCACACCTCAATGAGACTCTCACACTCACTAGGTTGATTCTCAAATCCTCATAAAACACACATAGAACACATAGAAACACACATACCCATAAACCATACTTATAGAACAGATATTTAGGTCAACACTACGGTTTGACCAACCTGCTCAAGCCACGGTTGTCACAAATATGCTTTTGAAATCGTTAAAAAATGGTTTAAATTCTACTGATTCTGTCGAAACACCCTTGATTGAAAACAAGAAACTGGATGAAGATCTACAGGGGAAAAAAGTTGATGCTACACTTTACCGTGGCATGATTGGATCCTTAATGTATCTTACAGCCATTAGACCTGACCTTAACTATGTTGTCTGCTTATGTGCTCGGTATCAGGCTAAGCCTACCGAAAAGCACTTACAAGCGGTGAAACGGATCTTTCGATACCTTAAAGGAACCATTAACATGGGTCTCTGGTACTCGAAGGATACCGATATGTCTTTAACAACATATGCAGATGCAGACCACGCGGGGTGCCAGGACACTAGACGTAGTACATCGGGAAGCACTCAGTTCTTAGGTGACAAACTTGTTAGCTGGTCGTCAAAGAAGCAAAAGTGCACTGCCATATCGAGTATATAGGCTGAATATATTGCCTTATCTGGGTGTTGTGCTCAAATCCTATGGATGCGTTCACAGCTAACAAATTATGGCTTTCAATTCAATAAGATTCCTCTGTACTACGACAACAAGAGTGCGATTGCTTTATGCTGCAACAATGTTCAACACTCACGAGCAAAGCACATCGCTGTTCGCTACCATTTCATAAAGGAACAAGTGGAAAATGGAATTGTGGAGCTATACTTTGTCCGGACTGAATACCAACTGTCTGACATCTTCACCAAACCCTTGCCAAGAGAAAGATTCAACTTCTTGATCGAAAAGCTCGGTATGAGAAGCATGTCTCTGGAAACGTTGAAACGTCTGGCAGAGGAAACAGATGAGTGATGGTGGTAACTCATATCCTGTATCATATGTACATAAGAAAACATAAAAACTCAAAAATATTTTTCTTTATATAAATTTTTCAAAAAGAAAATAAAAAATTAAAAAATCAGAAAAAGATAAAAATATGTATCTTTGGCATGTCTTCTGAAAATCGATAAAAAAAAAAAAAACTAAAATTCGGCCCCCTTGGCCTAAAAAGAAAGAGCCCGATACTGTAGCAACAACCTGTGAGCCCCACTGTCCAAAAACTCCAGTGGTTTATTAAGTCACACCTTTTTTTGGGACGGTTTTCCGATATTTTTTTTATTTTGGGCCGATTGAATTGTTAATCAAAAGTGAACAATAAAAACTTGACGTGTTTTTTTTGTTGTTAATTTTTTTACCGGGATACATTTTTTTTGTAAGAAAATCGTAATTAGTTTAAAGTTGACACGGGAACCACTTTTGATATTTTTTTTTTTTTTAGCTTTTGGCCAGATTTTAGCGCTAATTTTGGGCTATTTTTTTTTCGTTTGTGACCATATCGATTTTTTTAAAGTTATTAGGTATCGAAGATGTTTCCGCGGGTATTTTTTTTATCTGAATAAATCAAAACTTTTGTAATATTTTTTTTTCCATTCCTACTTTGTGCATACAAGTGCCTCATGTTTAAAGTTTTTTTTTTTGCTATATGAGTTTTTTTTAATATAATGGGTTGTACGTTTGTGACCATATCGATTATTTTAAAGTTATTAGGTATCGAAGATGTTTCCGCGGGTATTTTTTTTATCTGAATAAATCAGAACTTTTGTAATATTTTTTTTCCCTCCTACTTTGTGCATAAATTTAAAAAAAAAAAATTAAAATCGGGCTGACTAAAAATGGGAGTCCGATACTGTAGCACCTGACCCACTGTCAAAACGACGGTGTATTAGTCACCAAATGTGTATATTTATAATTATAATTATAATGAGATGGGTTGGTGGCCACCTTTGTTGACAAACACAAGAGCAAAAAAAATGCAATTGTCATACACTCAATAGTTGAGCTACTAGTCTACCCCTGCCGTTTGAAACCATTTTATTCAAAGTGGGCGATGCACCTATAATGAGCAATGCCATGTGGGTAGACCATACCGTCCAACAAATCTCCACCTTGACGAACATTCCATTTATTTGCTATCTATCCTCAGTCTTCGCTTCCTAGTATCCCCTCTTGGGCTCATCCCTTTATTTTTCGCGAACACCAACCAAGTCCAAGCAATGCTTGAACTTGTTTGTAGTAACCGGCTTAATCAACATATCCGCTGGATTACTGTTGCTTTATTTTTCGCGAACACCAACCAAGTCCAAGCAATGCTTGAACTCTGTCATGGCCATGTACTCTGCTTTAGTGGTAGACAAAGCAACCGTTGATTGTAGTGTTACTTTCCAACTAATAGTACATTCGCCGAGAGTGAAAACATACCCTGTCAAAGACCTTCTTCGATCCAAATGACCTGCACAATCAGAATCAACATACCCGGTAACATAGGTGTTACCACCGCTATCATATACAGGTTGAAATCTGTTGTCCCCTGAGGTACCTAAGAATCCATTGCACTGCTTCCCAATAAGCTTTCCCTGGACAATCCATATATCTACTCACTACACTTACAGCCTGTGAAATATCATGTCTAGTTACATACCATATGCATACATGATGTACCAACGAGCTGTGTAGCATATAGGATACTCTGTGACATGTAGTCCAACTCCTCCTCGGTATCGGGTGACAACAGTTGATGAAAGTGTGAAAGTGCCAACATAGTGGAACACTAGAACGGTTTGGGAGTTGTTCATCCCAAAAACGCTGAACTGCTCGGAAGTACTTTCTAAGTACTTTATTTTCATGACAAATAAAAATCTTCCTTTGCGTCTATCTCTCGACTAAATATCCATTCATATTATCTTCTTTAGCTACACACCCAAATCTTTCATCTCAAACTCACTTTTGAGTTGAGCTTTTAGTTTATCGATCTCTGACATGTTTTTAGAAGCAATTAACATATCATCCACATATAACAAGTAAACATACGACTGGAAACTTCTTATGATAAACACAACCATCATAATTACTCCTTGAGTAACCATTGCTAGTCATGAATATATCAAACCTTTTATACCATTGTCGAGGTGATTGTTTTAAGCGTATAACGACTTCTTCAATAGGCATGCATGGTCTTCCTTTCCTTGAATCACGAACCCCTCGAGTTGGCGCATATATATTTTGTGACAACCGTGGCTTGAGCAGGTTGGTCAAACCGTAGTGTTGACCTAAATATTTGTTCTATATGTATGGGTTATGTGTATATGTGTTTATACGCGTTTATATGTGTTTGTGTGGGATATATGAGATTGGATAATCAATCCATTGAGCGTGATCGTCTCATTGGGATTGGATTTGTGTTATTTGGGAATTGGCTTTTGTGTTGGATTCTTGTGAATTTCATTTCGTTCCCTTTTGGTGGACAAGGAAATGATTTGGTGATTGAAGGCGGTTTCGCGTTTAAATTGTGTAAGTAATTTATACGTTATTACGTATTTATATGTGTTAGTAATATTATGATGAGATCTAGGTTCCTAGTAGTTAGAATAAGGAAGAAATGGAAATTTTATTTTTGGACAGTTAAGATAATAAAAAATGAAAAGTTATTTTATTTTAAAAGTCTAGTATGATTGCGTTTCGCTCAACAAGGTATGCGCAATTTAAAGCTTAGGTTTTTATAAAAAAAACTTAAGGTAAAGCAAATAATTAAATGTGAGATTTAATAAATAAAAAAATTATATTTTTTTCATATGAATAGTAAAAACGGAAATTTTAGAAGAAAAATAAAGAAAAAGAGGTTTTTAATGGAAACAAACTTCTAATTAGTTCTTAGTATAATTAGTTGGCGAACCTTAAATTACAAAATAATTCCAGCCGCGTCCCCCCCCCCCCCCCCACTTGTAATAACCGGTCGAACCAAAGAGAATGGAAAGGAGGAGAAACAAAAAAATTCCCCCCCCCCCCCCCCTAGGGTTTTTGCTTTTGTGAAGAAAACAAAGTTCTAAGGTATGTTTTACTTAATCTTTGTTAATTATTATATCTTTAATCATCGTAATAATTAATATGATGGATAAATTGAAGTGTGTTTCATTAATTATCTGTAATTAATGACTGTAATGTTCATGTTATAATGGATTATGTTATTAATTAGAAGCTATGGGATGTAATTGGTTAGACTTAATACTCGCTACAGTTAGAATTTGTTTTAGAGTGGGCAAAAATCATTTAGGTCTATGTTGTTTGGCTGATATCTCAATGATGGGTAAAAGCTCTTGTAAACGTTTTCCGTGTCTTTTACGTAGCTCAGAGATGTTCTAGTTTCTAAAACATTCCGACCTCGGAAGTTTTTTTTGAGGTCGTGAAGTCATTCAAACGTTGGATTGCAAGAAAAAGTTGTTAAAAAAACCAGGTAAATAGTGTCAGATTTAGCGTTTAGATTTACGATGGTATACAAAACCCCCACTTTTAAAAAATTTGAATTAGGTATTTAGCCTTCTACAGGAGTTTAGTGTTCTTGTGTGTCTAGTTATAAAGTCCCCAAAGGAGAGCTTCTGATTTGGTGTCTAAAGTATTGGTTTTTAGGTCCCCAAACTTTTTAGTGTGGCATTTCTGATCCGTGAATTGGAACTTTTTTTGAAGTTTTGATTTTCTTAGGTGTACTTGTGCATGAAATTGGCTCTTGGAATCATAGGTAGTTAATATACTCTTAAATGAAAACATATGGTGAATTTTTGGTATGGAATAATGGAGTTCAGTAAGTAGAGGTTTCTGAGTGACGTTATGTCACGTTAAAAATTACTGCAGTTTTTGAACAAATTGCTGACTAAACCTAGTGAAACTTGGTTAATGAAGTGGTTAAAGTTGGGTATGGTGTCAGGGTCTCGTGGACCATGAGGGTAATTATACATGCTTAGACACCATCATATGATTGTTACTGTGCTTAATCTTTTGGCTTAGTAGTTTGTTACACGAGTTATTTTGTTGTTTAGATTTGTGCTAGTTGTTTGTGAAGCTTTTTTATTAAGAATTCTTTTGGACAGTCTAAGCGCAAATGTGAGTTTCATAGCCCCTTTTTTCTTTCATGTTTATTTTTTGGCGTGACGAATGATGATTGTCTTGTTGTCATGTTAAAAATGTGTTTTTAAGCTTGCTGTAGGTTATGTGTTATGGGTTCGCTGGGCACGTTCCGTTCCTGTTTGTGTTGCGATCATGTATGTTTTGCGATTGTGGATTACCAAATATGCACAAAATACTTGGGTGTGACGGTTGTAAGGATGCTGCCGTGAGCTAATATGAGGCCGTGTAGCGCACATGGTGCAGTTGGAACATGATTGTGGATCTGTGGGCACGTTCCGTCCCGTTGTTGTTTATCTGTTGTCATGAATGTTTTGGTAATTGCAGTTCAGCAACTATTTAAAGCTTATTTTGGCATATTGTTGTATGTCCGTTTAACCTATGATTCTTTGATTGGTTAACAACGATAATCGGTTTCACAGCCTCCCCGGCAGCGGCGCCAAAATTTTGATTAAAGTTCTAAACTATATATATAATATATATAATAAGTATAATCAATGAAATCGAGGAGTAGTATAGAATATCCCCGGGTCGTTTATCCCCAACGAGGCTGTGCTGGAGAATCGATACAGTCGGAAGATTGGAGTTTGAATGAGAGTAATGATTTGGGAGTGTAGAAAGCTAAATTAATCAATAACAAGCAAAAACGATTGAGAAAAACCTAAAAAATGAAAGCTAAATAACTTAAATCCTAAAACGGGTACGAACAACGAGGGAAAACCTAAATTTTGCAAATTAAACCCTAAAACAAATTTAAAAGCTAAAATAGATTCTAAATGACAAATAACGAAGTTTAAAAAAAACTAGACTGAAAACGGAGGTCGCTTGACCTAAAAACGAGTAAAGTCAAGAGCCGTACCCGAGACCCGTTCTTTAAAAATCAAAAGTTTGCAAAATTAACCATACAAAAGTTTTTCTATTTTTCCTACGTAAAATATGACCAAAGAAAATTTCCTAAAAAAGAAAAATGTTTTTTTGATAATTTTTGTATTTTTATGAATTTTTAAAACTTTTAAAGAAATTAAATTATAAAAAATACTAAACTAATCTTAAAAATTCTGAGAAAATTACCTAAAATACTTTACCCTAAAACTAACCTAAGAAAAATAAGAAGCCTGAATTTGAGCTTATAAATAAGCTCAGAATAAGCTTAAAAGAGCTTATAGCTAAATGGGCCAAAACACCCTTATATACCAAAGTGCCCAAGGGTCTAACAGAAAAGACCCAAGGGCACAGCGGTAAGAGTGTTTATAAAAAGGAGGGGTGGTGAGGGCTGAGACCCGGGTTCGAGTCTTGCTCACCCGGGTTTCCTCTTGTCCCCTTCTTTTTTTTAGAAAAACTTTTTAACCAAACTTGTTAAGCACCTTGAGCTTATCATTTTTCATAACTACAACTAATTGGGAAAAGCTAAAAATAAGCTGAAAAAGCTTATTTAAAACAGACAGCAAGCTTGAATGAGCTTAAAGGCACAAATGGCTTTTCTTTTTGACTTTTAGACAAAATAAGCAAGGAAAAGAGTAAATAAGCAAGGGCAGTACAAACCTAATCCTAATAAGCTAATGCAGATAAAAATAAGCTAAAGTTATAAAGTGAATAAGCACTAAATGGGGGGCAGACTTAACTATTTTAAAGCTAAGGCAAAAAAATAAGCTAACTAGGGGTTTATAAGGGGAAATAAGTTTAAAGCAAAGGGAACCTAGTTAAGGCAGATGAGTATCTAAACTAAATAGGCAAGCTAAAACTAGAATAAGCTATAAACATTAAGCCAATACCAGGAAACTAGGCAAATAAGCCAGAATTTAGCAAATAAGCTATAAGCCTAAATGAGCAGGCCAAACAGCTAAAAGGCTCACTTTGAGCTTAAAAATAAGCACTTAGAGGGAGACTTAAGCTAAATGGCTTAAAGGGCTTGTAGCTCAGCCTATGAGCTTCCTAAAAATCTAAAAATCTAAACTAATCTTGACAACAAAAACTAAATAAAAAGGGCTGAAAGGAAGGGTTTTGCACCAGGGGAATTGGCAGTTTCTAAAGGTACACAAGTCAGCTTAGCAATAAGCTGGATAATAAGCCTGAAATCTTAAGATAAGTTAAAACAAGACAACACAAGCTCCTAATGAACTTGTGTACAAAAAACTAAGAGCTAAGACATTACTTTACTATCTGATAACCTGTCATAAAAATGGACATTTTTTTTAGAAGTTAAGTAAACTTTGACAGATTGGGTAAAACTCAAAAGAGTAATGCAAACTTGAACCTATTCTTACACCACTGGATTATAACACTAAAAGGATACCAACAACACTAAGATAAGCACCTTGATTACACTCTTTATAAATTAAGCTGATATGAAGGTCCTGAATAGCACACATTCAAGCTAAGGACATAGAATACCTTACTAATGAATTTTAAAACTCTAACACCTTTTAAAACAGATTAATATTACTTAAGTTAGTTAGTTAAAACTGGCTTAGTTACATTAACCCATTGCAAAGACCATTTTGACCCATTTTAGGCTTAACCCAAACACTCCCTTAAAAGTGGTTTTTGCATTTTTAGGCTAAAACAGACGGCAAGTTGCATCAAACTAAAGTAAATAGGCATAGTTAAGACTCATTAAGCACAATTAAGTCAAAAATAAGCACTGGATTAAGCTGAGTTTAAATAAGCAGTTATATGACAAATTTTGCATAAAAAACTAACTTTCATTAATTTGAAGATTACAAAGACTTGGAAAAATGTAAATGACAGATAAATATAAAGACTAAAAACATAACATTAAAAACATTAAAAATTACATTAATCTACTCCCCTCCCTTTTTTTGGCTCATCTCTCTTCTTCTCTTTATATAAGCTGCTTGAGTGTCTTCAAGCTGTGTTTGCCGTGCTTGTGATGTGAGAGGAAAACACAAAAGCAATCCAAGCCCTCCATTTTTCTTTGTGCCCACGGCTATTGATCAAAACCCTCAATTATTCTTGTCCAATAGGCATCTTGAGGATTGCCAGCATGTCCATTGACCATGTGGGGTGTGGGGTAATCTGGTGGTGATGGATTTGGATGATAGTGAGGGGTAATCGAGGTGGAAAGTGATGGATTTGGACTGTGTTGGATTTTGGCGGGACAATGAAAAAGATATACAGTGTTTTAAGTTTCAGGGGTAAGTTTGGGGAAAGGGCAAAAGTGGTCCCTCAAAGATATATCTTAC
>BQNB010073957.1:0-31951 GCA_026074375.1 Tanacetum coccineum
AAAACCCGGCGTGACCTAGAAAACTCTGAATTCCTTTGACGGACGTGGGAGGAGGTAATTTTGCAATAACATCAACTGTTTCCCTATCTACTTCAATCCCATATTTTGAAATCTTGTGGCCAAGGAAAATGCCCTCTTTGACCATGAAGTGGCACTTCTCCCAATTTAGAACAAGCATTTTGTCTAAATAGGAGAGGCAAGATGAGAAGGAATCCCTAAAGACCGAGAAATCATCCATGAAGACTTCCATTGTTTCCTCGATCATGTCATGGAAAATGGCCATCATGCACCTTTGGAACGTGCCAGGAGCATTACATAAGCCGAAAGGCATACGTCAATAGGCAAACGTTCCATAAGGGCAAGTGAAAGTAGTCTTCTCTTGGTCTTGTGGGTCAATCGGGATTTAGAAATACCCAGAGAATCCATCTAAGAAACAATAGTACTCGTTCCCTGCTAATCGTTCTAACATTTGGTCCATGAAGGGTAACGGGAAATGGTCATTTCGGGTGGCATCGTTAAGTTTCCTTTAGTCAATACAAACACGCCACCCGGTAACTAACCTAGTCGGAATTAACTCGTTGTCTTCATTTGTCACAACGGTCATTCCACCCTTTTTAGGTACACAATGCATGGGGCTATGTTGGGAAATACAAGTCAAAAAGTCAAAGTACTGCTAAGTGAAAGATCAAAGTACTGCTAAATAGAAAGTCAAAGTATTTTTGGATTAACCCTTCTCTGATGTTGGACCACCGGTTTAAAGTCATCCTCGAGTGCAAAATTGCAAGTCAATGCCCTTAATGTCAGAGAGTTTCCAAGCAATTGCTTGCTTGTGGGACTTTAAAACCTTTATGAGGCGTTCCTTCTCTTCGTCTTTCAAGTTTTTAGCAATAATGACGGGTAATTTATTGGTACCCTCCAAAAATGCATACTCGAGATGAGAAGGTAAGTCCTTGAGTTCAAGCTCCGGAGGTTCATCAACTGAAGATTTTTCATTTTTTAGTTCTACAGCTTTAATCTCTTTCGGAAGGAGAGGGGATGATGGATCATTATTTAAGAATTTCTCAAGGAGACGAATATCTCCCTCCGAATAGAATCGTTCATACTCTGGAAGAGAAACATCAGCATGATCAGTGGTACTGCCACTATTCTTCTCTTTAATATCAAATCTAAAAGTCTCAAGTTCAGAGGAAAAATTTTCGGGGTTTTTCCAAGATAAAGTCACTCATCCTCATCGGGATAAGGAAACGTGGAGATAAAATTTTGATTATATCTTCAGAATCAATTCCCGGTGGAACTGAGTCACTTGCAAGATAACCTTCAATTTCCTCTAGAATGAAATCACCTCCCTCAAATAGAGTAAGGGAGGGTGAAGATTTAGCTATGATTGGTTCAGAAATTAGAGTGGGATTGCCACTCTCGGAATTGCCAAAAAATCCTAATACTTCTTGAGAATACTCCTCACAAGCTACATCGATGACATCGATTCGATTAATCGATTCAGGATCATTGTAGGAGAATTTTGAAGTGTTACCAACTTTGAATGTTATGGCATCATCACCTACTCGAAGAGTTAATTCTTCACCGTAAACATCATTCAAAGCTCGTGTCGTCCTCAAGAAGGGTCTCCCGAGAATTAAGGGAACTCGAGGATCATAACATAATCAACGACCACAAAGTCGGCCAGAAAATGAAACTTTCCTACTCTCACAAAGACATCTTCGGCAATGCCGGTTGGTCTAGTAGTAGACCGGTCCTCAAGCGTAAGAATCATTTTAGTAGGAGTAAGTTCGGGGAGTGATAGCTTCTTTCATATGGAGAGAGGCATCAAGTTGATGCTTGCACCAAGATTGGCCAGGGCTAAGCATTTAACTATCTCAGGAAAATTACATGGAATGAGAAATATATCGGGGTCTCCCAGTTTTTCGGGCAACTTCTTTAGGATAACCGCCAAACAATTCTCATTCACCGGTGTATTGGCTACTTCAAATAATTTCTACTTATTGCTAAGAAGATTCTTGAATGTGGAAGCGAATTTGGGCATGTAAAGTAAAGCATCCGAGAAGCTAAGGTTGAAGTGTAAGCTTCGAAAGATTTTAAGAAACTTCATCATTTGATGGTCGTCTCTTTCTCGGAGCTTTTGGTTGTTAAGCCTCGAAGGATAAGGGATATTCGGTTTAGGCTTAGGAGTATTAACGGGCTCAGAGGTTGGTGCTTATGTTCGGACATCTAGAGGTTGGATTTTTTCGGTACTTGATTGCACCGGATCCTTTGTTACCTAGGGCTCTTTTTCCACCACCTTAGGAGAAGGAGAGAAAGGAGGAGGAATTGGAGGTCCATCGTAAGAAACACCACTTCGGGTGGTGATTGCTTTTAAGTTACCTTTAGGGTTAGTAATGGTATTGCTAAGAAGAGGACCCGAACCTGAACCTGAAGGTTTGTTCATTTGAATATAACTTTTCAACATATTCTCAAACTTGTTGTTTTGTTGCAACATCGTGGCCTAAAATTTGTTTTTTTAACTCCGTTTTCATATTAGCGATTTGATTTCGCATAGCTTGCATGTTTGTTTCATTAACTTTCATGTAATTTGCGAGTTCATTAGACGAAGCGGCTTGAGTTGGTGGAGTCAGAGCTCGGTAAGTCAAATTTCCTAGGTTGTAATTATTTCCCCGGTTTTGATTGTTGTGAACTGGTGGAAAACCGGGTGGTCGAACTTGATGAGCTACACTTAGAGGATGGTGTCTAGCGTTTCCCTGATTATAGTTTACTGCGGCTACAAAAACATACGCTTGGATATTATCTTGATATCCTGGGAAAGCGTTGCCATTGGTGACAGGACACTGGTAGTAAGGATGTGGTCCTCCACAAGTAACGCAACTCTCTTCAACCGCTTTAACAAAAACTAGAGGAGGGGTTGTGTTTTTAAGAAGCAAAGCATTAACGGCATCGGTGAGTGCAACAACATCGGGTGAAAGACCAGAGGTAGAGGTGTTCGTACTCACTTTGGCAACAACGGTTTATTTCGTGAAGTGCGAACTTTCGACTTGTTCTTAATAATTTTCAACGCATCTTGAGTACTTTTTTCCAAAAGATTACCACCGACGGCAGAATTCAAAGAATCTTGATCGGTTGGTTTTAAAGAATTGTAGAAAGTATCAAGTTGATGCAATTACATAAAACCGTGATGTGGGCACGCACGAAGGAGATCCTTGAAACGGTCCCACGTCTCATGAAACGGTTCATCAAAACGTTGTTGAAAGTTTGAGATTTCATTATGGAGATTTGTTGTTTTTGAGGGTGGAAAGAATTTTTTAATGAACATGGAAACAAGATCATCCCAAGTTGTTATAGAGTGAGGAGGTTCTTTCTTGATCCAAATTCGGGCTGGACCATCAATAGAAAATGGAAAAAGCATAAGCTTAAGCGCTAAATTAGGCACATCTTTATACTTCATCGTAGAAGTAATCTTGTTAAACCAACGAATATGAGCATGTGGATCTTCTTTCACAAAACCGAAGAATTGTTTAGAAGTTACAAGATTTAGAAGGCTATGTTTGAGCTCAAAATGCTCAGCAGGAATTGTTGGTACAACGATTGCCTCTGCATTTCCCTCGGTGGGTACACGGAGCAATTGTGCCATAGTACGTGTACCGGCCATCGTAACTATGAGTTTTTCAACAATAGTCGGATCGACTTGTTGTTGGGAACGTTTTTTATTGCGAGGTCATCTGGGAGTTGTTGACGGTTCGACAACTGGACCTGACGAACGAGTGCGCATGCACTAGAAACAAATCTTTTTTTAAAAATTAAACACAAAAAGTCTTTTTGGCAACCGGAAGTCAAAGGTGCATGGTAGCTCTCTAGAAAAACGCACAAAGAAGCGGAGGATCGGGTAAGCGCGAAGCGTTTTAAAAACCTTCTCCTTTCGGGTCGAAGTTCGTAGGATCAACCCTCCTTATACCTCTCTTATAGTTTGTAATCCTAAAGGTGAGCTGATTTAACAATTGACAACTCGATTTCTTTTGTTGGTTTTTTATTTTATTAGATTTTTGATTATTTTATGCTATTTTTGTATTTTTTTTTATTATATGAAAATATTCACAAAAACAATAATAACTTCCGATGAAGGATCTTCAAAAAACAATCTTCAAACGATAACTTGAAATTCGTAACACAGCCTCCTAAGCAGCGGCGCCAAAAATTGATCGTAGTCAATAGTAGTATATATATATAATATAGGTGAATTAGCGAAAAACCAACTCACAAATAAAATATAATTCCGGAAGTATCGATTTCAAAGGTAACCCCTTCTAGTCTTTTCCCGGGTCATTTTTTGTTCCTGATGAGGCGTGAATTGAATTTCGTGTTGACATTTGTGATCGGGATTTTGAATTGATTTAAGATTTTTGATTCTAATTTCTACAAATATAAAGCAAAAACAATGCAAAGAAAAGCGAACAATTTAAGCAATTAAAGTTTAAAGCACGGAAACGTTAACGGGAATCTAAAAACGCGACTTAACAAGCAACTAAATCAAATTTGCATATTTAAAAATAATGGCAAAAATAAACATGGCAATTACAACTTAAATTGATTTTGCAGAGATGGAACAAACCGAATGATTAAACAATAATATGCTATGATTAATAAAAAGAAGTGACTATAAACTAATTGAAATGATAAAAGGTACTTAAATTGATATCAAATTGTGTGTGTTCGCTGTATAACCGACCTTTTTATTACCACTTGAACAATAAAGTTCTTAACTTTAACATTAGAAACCACTAATCTTTGATCTAAAAAAATAAAAATGCAAACTTAATAAGATAAAGAGACTTAAAATGATATTTTTATTTAAAAAAATAGAACCTTGTTGCTTAAAAACATAAAACTAAGCGATTTGTAAAAGAAAGTTTATAGAAAAAAGTGATTAAAGAAGATAAAAATGAATATTAGGCGGATAAAAAGCGATAAACTAAAACATTAACATAAATACTTCAGATGAATAAAACATAAACATAAACTAATAATGATTAAAATCTTACTTGAACAAAAGTTTAACACAAATTTTGGAGACTACAACTAAATAAATGTAAATCTATAAAATACGGAGTAAAAAAAACTAAGAAGAAGAATGAGATGAAATGGAATATAGTGTCTTGTTGTGTTCTCGTACAGAAACCAAAACAAAAGAAAACTACAATGATTTGAAAATGATTATATTATGATTATTCTAATTCTACTCTAATGAAAAAAAAACGATCTAATGAAAGAAAAAAATGAATTCTGGTGCGGCTGGTGTTACTTTAATCCATCCTAAGCTATTCTACTCCTAAAATAAATTGACGACTAGAAAAAGACAAAAATAAGCAGTAAATAAGCAAAACATTAAATAAGCTATAAAAGAAAATGAGAACTCACTTTTTATTGAATAATCTTGAGAGTACAATGCTTGAAAAAGTAACAATGCTTATAACAAAGCTTAAAACAGAGAATTTAACATAATTGCCGTAAAGTAAAATGCTGGAAAAAAATATGAGATGTCTTCTTTGAATGAAATCCTCCTTATTTATAGGGAAGTCTTGTGCATTATGTGAGGTAAAAACCCCTAAGGCCTTGAATTCTTCCCAATCATGCCATATTTTCTTATGAAAAGCTCTAATCACCATTAAAACGTGCATTGAATGCCTTGACTTTCCCATAATTCTTGAAACCACTCATTTATTGCTTTGACATTTCTCATTTAATTTGATTCTGCACATTAATTGTTTTGACCTTAATGTGCTATTTTTTCTCATATTTTATTATACTTTCAAATAAAGATGAAAGCTAGTAACGGGCGTTAGTGTAGGGACTAACGATGTCACGGCTTGAGGACTAACGATGTGATATGTTTCTGGTGTGGAGACTAACAGTCGTTAAGTCCTTATTTGGGCTTCTTTCTTGGGCCGATTCTTTTTATTATTTTGGGCTTGGTTCTTTTTCTTGTGTTTGGATCGATTTTCTTTATAACTTGGGCCGGTCTTGGCCCATTAAGATGCATACGCCTTTAGCTTTGGTTTTCCACGCTATTTTCAATCCTGTGCTTGGTTTTGTCTGGTTTTTGCCTTTTTGTCTTTTTGTGAATATCCGTCACCTGCATAGTCCACAACGCAAAACAAGCATATATTTGGCATTTTATGTCATTTTTTGGTTATTTAAGCTTGTTTTATTGAGAAAAAGGTATGTGTATTTAAACACATACCAGGTATCTTGGTGTCCCGGCCTCTTTTGACATGCCTAGATGTTTTTGATTCTTTTAACACACTTTTGATATAACATTTCCTTCCATCCATGCTTTGACTGTATATTGACATAAGTAGCCTCCCCTCAAACAATGCTTCAAGAGATAAGAATTTGCTCAACAGTTGTAACTTTGGCTCTCATGTAATCTCAACAGTACTAACTTTTGCCTAGCAGTAGTAATTTTCTGCCTAGTAGTATTAACAGATGTCTAACAGTATTAACTCTGTCTTCAATAATTATACAACAACATGCCTCTATTCATCACAGGCACACTAGAAACGACTAGATAAACATGTGAGAATTTATAAGGATCCATATTTATGCATAACCCATGAATAAAAGTTAAAAATTGTTATCCAAAACATTAACTTCCCCTCAACTAATTCTTCAGAGGTGAAGCATTCAACATCAAGTATTCAATATGCTTTACCTGCAAGTGTTAGTCCATAGCTAAAAATACACAATCCAAAGTATTTTCTTTTTGACAGTATTAAGTATGACCAACAATTTTAACAAGCAGTCTTAAGTATAACTAGCAGTACTAATTGACAAGACTAACAGTACTAATCTTTTACAAAGACATAAAGAGATGTAGACATTTAAGGATTAAGCATTCTAATACTTGAGACCAAGTACTGAAACCTTCCTGTATCAAAACCTTTTGTAAGAAGATCTGTAACATTATGATGAGTATGAATTTTAACCATTTGAATTAACTTTTTAGCATTGCAATCTCTTATAAAATAATTTAATCTCTATATGTTTTGTTTTAGAATGTTGAACAGGATTTTCAATAATGCAAATAGTATTGTTATTGTTAATATTAATGACAGTATGCATGAAATTATGCCCATGATTTATTAATTGGTTTTGAATCCAGAGTACTTGTCTACAGCAACTAGCAACAACCACATATTCATCTTCAGTTGTAGAGGTGGCAACCATAGTTTGCTTCTTGCACTGCCAAGATATCAACCTGTTTCCCAAAAACTGACAACCTCCAGTAGTAGACTTCCTATCTTGAGTTGCTCCAACATAGTCACTATCAGTATAAGCAACTAGTTCAAATGGAGAATCTCTAGAATACCAAAGGCCTAAAGTTGGTTTGCCTTTTAAATATCTAAAAATTCTCTTGATTGCTAAGAGATGTGATGTCTTTGGAGTAACTTGAAATCTGGCACATGCACATACTACAAACATAATATCTGGTCTAGATATTGTGAGATACACCAAAGACCCAATCATAGATCTATAGAGATGTACATCAACATCATCAGCATCTCCATCTTTGACTAAAGGCTTTTCCAAATCAACAGGAGTTGAATAGACTTCACATTAGTGTAGTTAAATTTCTTCAAAATCTCAGCTACATATTTATCCTGACTGATAAATATTCCATCTTCCTTCTGCTGTACTTGTAATCCTAGAAAGAAAGTAAGTTCTCCCATAGAACTCATCTGAAACTTATCCTTCATAAGCTTCTCAAATCCAGTACATAACTCCTTGTTTGTAGAGCCAAAGATAATGTTATCAACATAGACTTGTACAAGCAAAATATCTCCTTTTGCTTATTGATAAACAATGTCTGATCAATCTTCCCTCTTTTAAAACCATTGCCTAACAGATAGTTATCTAAGGTTTCATACCATGCTCTTGGTGCTTGATGCAACCCATAAAATGCCTTGACCACCTTGTAAACTTTGTCTAGATGGTCAGGATCTTTAAATCCTAGTGGTTGAGTAACATAAACTTCTTCCTTAATAGTTCCATATAAAAAGGCACTCTTCACATCCATTTGATATACCAAAAAACCCATAAAAGAAGCATAAGCCAAAAACAATCTTATTGCCTCAATTCTTGCCACAGGAGTAAAAACTTCTTCATAGTCTATACCTTTTTCTTATCTATGACCCTATGTAACCAACCTTGCTTTATTCCTAATCATAATCCCTCTTTTATCTTTCTTGTTTCTGAAGACCTATTTTGTTCCAATGTCCCTCTTTCCAATAGGCAAATCCACAAGTATCCAAACCTGTTGGAGTTTGAATTGCAGAAGTTCTTCCTGCATTGCTTCCACCTAAGATGAGTCAGATAGATTTTTAGCAATGCTTGTGGGTTCTGTCTGTGATAGGAAACAAGCATATAAACAAGAATTCAGGGTATCATGTGTTTTCTGCTCATATACAGTACTGAGAAACCCTTGTTCAGAAGTAGGTTTTGTCATTCTTCTTGTCTGAACAGATGACTTCACATCACCAATCACATTTTTAATTGGGTGATCTTTATGTATTCTTGTATTGGGAGTGGTTGGAACTGTATAGGAATTTGTGATGTTCCCCAAATCAACTTCTGGTTCATCTTCATCACTAAAGAACTCAACATGAGTGGCTTCAAGTGTATGACTAGCTCCCATAGTGAACATGTCTTTAGGGCTATCTTGATCATATAAACTAGCAATATTAACTGATGGACCAATAACATTAAGTTTAAATCTACTAGTATTAACATAAGGACTGGCAGTATTAACATGTTGTCTGGCAGCATTAACTTCTTTAGGACTGCTATCATCATCAGACTTGTCTTTTTCATCATTCTCATTATCTAGACCATCTTCAACCTGCTTTTGATCATCAATAGCAGATTTTGGTTCACCATCATCAACATCCTTGCATTAAGTTCTCTTTGTGTACATGCAGATTCATTAATGATTGTACCTGCAACAACTGGTACATAATTCATAGATTGGGTTAGAGAATCAATATCAAACAGCCACTTTGGACCATTCCCTTCTATCATAGGCTTATTCTCTAAAAACCCAATATGCAAGTTTTCTTCTACCCTTCTGGTTCTGTTCTTGTGTGTATACGCCTAAAACTACTACTCAAGGAATATCCAACAAAAGAAACTTCCAAATCACCTTTTGCCATCAGACTTTCCTAAATCTGTCTAAACTATTAAGAATGGTAACTATGACACCAGAAGGTGTTCATAAAGCATAGAGCCGTTTTAAGAAACCTCTAAAAAGTTTCATAAAGGTGTCTTGATATAAGGCTTGGACTACTAAGACCCTATTTTGTACATAGCAAGCAGAACTAACTGCTTCAGCCCAAAAAATGTAGGGGGGGGGGGTGGGGGGGGAAACATAGAGTCAGCTAAACATTGTTCTAGTAGCCTCAATAGTGTCCTATTCCTCCACCAGCTCCACCATTCTGCTGAGGAGGAGTCCTGGCTACACTATATTCCCTCTTAATACCTTTTTCTCTGCAAAAATCATCCATAACTTTATTCTTAAACTCTGTTCCATTATCACTCATGATTATTTTCACTTTCTTATCCACTAGGTTTTCTAATTTTTGATAAAATTCTTAAGGATCTCACTGGTTTCATCCTTAGTTGCTAAAAAGAAAACCCATGTAAACCTGTTATAATCATCAGTGATTACTAAGCAATACTTCTTATGCATTAAACTACTCACAAAGGTTGGCCTAAACAAATCCATATGAAGCATAAATAAAGGCTTAGTAATTGGATTCAGAACTTTGGACTTACAAGAAGCTCTGTTTTGCTTCCCTTTAAGACAAGCAACACAGGTTTGGTCATTTTCAAAATGTTTTGTAGGCAATCCTCTTACAAGGTTATCCTTAACAAGCTTATTTATGTTTTTAAAATTAATATGACCAAGCCTCCTATGCTAGAGCATTAATTCATCTAATGTAGCCTTTTCAACCAGACAAGTTAAACTCTTTTTAGGAACAATGTTCTTCATATCAAAATTGTACATATTGTCCTTTCTAGGAATTTTAAGAAGTATCTGATTTTCATCAGGCAACTTAAAATTAGGAGATAAGACAAGACATTCAGTGTCAGTAAAAAGGACATAGTTCTTTTTGTCACACATCTGCGAGACACTAAAAAGATTGAATTTTAACTCATTGACAAAGTATACGTCTTCAAAATCAAGACTATTAGTTTTAAGTGTTCCTTTACCAGAAATTCTACCACCATGTGCTCCTCCTCCAAATGTAACATAACCTTCATCAAATTCCTTGAAATATGAGAGATAAGCTATGTTCCCAGTCATGTGCCTTGAGCATCCACTGTCAACAAATCCTGTATCATCTTGTTGTGGCTTGCCCTGCACATAAAAATAAGGAAATTAGATTCCTTTGGGGACCCAAGCCATTACTGACTTGGATCTGCCTCGTGCATCAATGTAGTTGCGTCTTTTAAAAGCAAGTGATGCACCAATAGGTTTGGTAGGTCTCCAAAACCAACATGCTGAGGTCTTAACAACATTTACCTCTTTTTCCCTAACAACATTAACTGGTCCTGTATATGACCAAGCAGTATTACCTGCTCTGGGCTTTTCAGTATTATAATGTCTCTTGGTAGTATGCACAGATCTTCTAGTTAATGTTGTTTGCTTATAAAAGGGCCTCTGAGCAGTTGATTGTGCTTGTTTAGAAAAATGTGACATTGATTTAGCACTATGAACTGCAGGTTTGGGGTGAGCAGTATTAACGTGCCTAACAGTATTAAGTGGTGTGAGACCATTTTTTAATAAAACTACTCTTGGAGTCATATTCCTGTGTATACTAGGGTGTGTGGTTTTGGCATAATAGTCATAATCCACCCTATTGTAATTATTTCTAGATATTATTCTTTTTCTTTGATGGCGATCACAGTTAATCTGCACATGATTAAAACTCCCACAGATAAAGCAAGCTTTGTTATACATCATAAAATTACTTCCTAGTTGATTGGACTTCTGTCCATTCCAATTCCTTTGATTCCCCCTAGGAGTTTGTGATCTATACATCTCTGCATACCTAATTGACTTTTTAACTGGTTTTTCATGATTTTTAGGTTAAACAAACTCTACCTTTTTATCAACAGGAAAAACAGTTTCTTTATCAACATTAAGTGAAGACTCAACAAAGCTACTTGTGTCTTTTGATACTTATTCTTTTACCAAAGACTCATCAGAATTTTCCTTAGAATCATCTAATTTTTTTTATCACAAACAACATTAGACTCTTGCTCACTAACTTCAGAACCATAAGCTT
Source organism: Tanacetum coccineum (assembly GCA_026074375.1). Classification (NCBI taxonomy): domain Eukaryota; kingdom Viridiplantae; phylum Streptophyta; class Magnoliopsida; order Asterales; family Asteraceae; genus Tanacetum; species Tanacetum coccineum. The sequence goes on from BQNB010073957.1 coordinate 11,352, forward strand.
TGAATTCAGGCTCTTTGAATTCATCAAGACCAGAATAAGACAAATCAAAATTTTTAGGTCTATTATAGATTGAAAGATGAGGTGGAGGAACTGCACTATATCCCAAACCCTTTTTACTTTTGTTAGTTATCTGACTCCTTAACAACTTGTCTAGGTCTTTTAAGGCCTTATCAAATTTCTCAATTTTAAATTCAATGCCATATTTTTCTTGCTTAACTTTTTCAAACTCACTTTTAAACACATTTATTTCATAGTCTTTACAAGCTACTTCTCTTTTAATAACTGTAACTTCTTTACTAAAAAGAACCTCATTCTTTCTATATGTGATAAGTTGTTATTCTACTGTTGCTAAACCTCTTTTATAAGTAGCTGCTATAAATTCAGTTTGATTAAGCTTAACAATCAAATCATCACACTATTTCTTAAGAGTTTCATAGTTTTTCAGACAAGTTTTAGAGCAAGTTTTATCAGTGTATACCTCAGAGTTTGAAAATGCCATTAGAGCCATGTTTGTCTGAACCTGTTCTTCTGCCATGTCACTCCAGTCAAAAACTACACCATCTGTAGCCAACATTGCCTTTGAAGATGTGTCTTTATTGTTTCCTTGCTTCCTAGTGTTGTCTTGATTTCTGAACTGACCCTTCTTGTTCCTTGGTGCTCTACACTCCCTGGCAAAGTGTCCCATCTTATGACAGTTAAAACACTCTACCTTAGATTTATCATACCCAGCAGTATCATTAGCATTAATAAAAAATTTCCTGCCTGTCCTCTGATAGTACCTCTTTGCCCTCATACTTACCAGAGAGAACTGCCACTTCAAATCCATTGCTTCCAGATCATCTTCATGTATTTGCTCTAAGTCTTGCTATAGGAGATTAGAACCATTGGGATTCTCAACCATAAAAGCATACACAACAATATCACTGAAGCTAGCAGTACTAACTTCATATGCAAGTATAGCAGTATTAACATCATTAGTACTACTAGTGCTTGGAGCAGTCATAAAGGCCAAGTTTTGAGCACAACTACTTGCACCAACAGATTTCTTTACACTTTGTTCAACAATTTTGAAGTTGTTGTACAAATCATCGATGCTCATTATTTTAATTTTAGCCTTATTCATCCAGACTACTACATGAGTATTCCACTCAGGAGGCAAGCTATTCAAAAAATTTGAATTTAAGTCTTCTTGAGCGATGACCACACCCAAAATTGCAAGCCTACTAACAATCTTCTAGAGCCTGTTGAAGATAGAGACAAGAGACTCTGCGCTTGATGCACTAAAAATTTCATATTGTTGCTTCAGAAGTGTCTTCTGTGTTTTCTTAGTAGCTTCATTACCTCCAAATCGTGTTTCAATAGCAGCAAACATTGTTTTAGCATCAATGTACTGACTTAATGTAAGTTGATGTTCATTGAGAAGAGCCATGAGTAGCAAGCTTCTAGCCTTCACATCATTCTTCTTGTTGATCTTTTCTTCAGCAGTTACAGGTACTGACATCTTTGTAACTAAAGTCCTATTCTCTTGTGTTGTTTGTGGTACAGATACCCATGAGTTACCATTCTCTTTGACCTCCCATAGAGCATAGTCTTGTATCTGAAAGTACTGCTTAATTCTTATCACCCACATCTCATACTCACCCAGTTTGAGTATGGGTAGCTTAGCAGTAGTATTACCATGTGCAGATTCAAATTCCATGACTTCTAGATCAAAGTTTCTCAAAGCAAAAGCTCTGATACCACTTGTTGATCCCAATCCTTGATCGATTCCTTAGGTTGTCTAAGGTTAAATTACCTTGGATAAATCCAAAATAACTTGTTGTAGAAACTTTGTATGTATACTAAAGTGTATGCGGAATCTACACCTTAATACCTAGAAGTATTATGAATAAAACAGTAATCGTGAATGAACAAAGATATAACCAAACGCTCCAATATTATTAGATCAATAATACGAGTACTCTTCACTAGTACTAGGGTTTACAACCTTGAAGCTTTTCTAAATCGACTTGACAACTATGAAAACTTATAAACTCGTATCTCAACTAATGCCCTAGAGCCTCCTTTTATAGACTAAGGAGTCCTAGTCGGCTTACAATACATTCCTTAGATATCATAATCTTTTCTAAACATAAACGTAATCTCTTAAACAAATACATTATACATATCTTGTACAAAAATATCTCAATACTTATCTTCACAAGTATTCTTGTTCTCCAAACAATCTTTATCTCTTTAAACCGTCTTTATCCTTTTGACAGTAGTAAGTCTTCAAGCAGTTGTAATCAGCAGCATAAACTTTTTGTACCAGCAGCACTGAGCAGTAGTAACTCTAAGAATCCTTGAAGTCTTTTAAGTCCCAACATGAAGTTTACCATGGTCTCACCGAAGATTTCACATCATCTATTTCCTCCACCACAGCCTATTCATTTGGAGCACAAGATTAAACTATCGGGAAATAGTCCAGCTGGAAATGCATGTTATGATGTATTGGTGGATGTTCTGTTTTCGATACAAAGGGAGTTGAATGCTTTACTGGCTACCACTGAGAAAGCCAAAGATATTGAAGCATGTGATGCATCGATATGTACTTCTATAAGAAAAATTAATGAACGTCGTAAAAGACAAGCCTTTTTTCTTGGGTTTAGTTAGTCACCTGTTGAGTTTATCGATGCTTTGATAGAATCTCAACGAAAAGATTTGAAGCTTACTGCTGAGGAAACAAGATGCAACGTTGAAAAAGAACATCAAGCTGAGTTTTACATTCAACCTTGGTATGTTCAATATTTTCATTTTAATGATCATTATGTCTTTTATAAAGGTTTAAGATATTACAGTGTGAAACTAGCTTGCTCTATTTCCATATCTGATAAAGATCTGTGATATGCCAGGGGTAGTGACCCGTACAAGTCTGAAATTAAATTCGATACATTTTGTCGAGCAATCTGTGTTTGGTTTACAAAGGTTGGGTTTGGTTTGAAATGGGTCACTGGGTCATTTTTTGTAGCATGGGACAGTTAGGTTGGGTTTAGTTTAAATGGGTCAGTTAGGTTGTGATCAGTTTAGTTTGGGTTTGGTTTAAAATGGGTCATTGGGACACTTTAGTAGTAAGATTTGGTTTGGTTTAATTTATCAACACACCTTTCTGACAGTTAAACTTAATTCATCGCGGTAGGTACAATTCTATGTATGAAATTGTAGGGAAGCTAGCTTACGAGATACAGAAAGGGGCTGCATTTGTCGAAGGAGTTAAAGTCAAGTTGTGGCAGGTAGATTGGTTTCAAGATCGAAGATAAAAATGATCACACATACATTCTTATCATGCCATTTTACTCATATGGAACTCATATACTGTATGTATCATTGTTTTTACAGATTTAGGATGTTTATTGATATGGAGCATCAGATTTTTCCCAAATATCAAGCCCGGTGCAACGCACGAGTAGGCACGTCTCGTTATGTATATCTTTTTACTTCAATTTTTGTGACCGTTCTCATAAATGCTACATGCATTTAACTATGACTTTTCGAACTTTGCACTCATAAAATATTGACTCCAATAGATTGGCTGATGAGATTGTTCTAAAATAGATTGGTTTCTAGAGGTGAGATCCTTATAAAACATTATCATCTTAAAGAATAAATGGGTGAATCCTAGCCACTCATTTTTTTTATCCAAATAAAAAAAACCCACTTCTCACCTTTTACTTAAAAATAAAATATTTTGCAAACGGTAAATCGTTAAAAAAAAAATACACCATCGCGACGAGTATTTTTTTATCTTTCTATAGAGGGGCACTTCTATATACTTTCGACGTACTTTTTTTCAAACTTTTTTTTTCAGTCACGTTTAAAAAAATCACATGTGATTTTACGAAATCACATGTGATTTTTTCAGACGTGACTGAAAAAAAAATCAAAAAAAAGTTCGTCGAAAGAAATCACATGTGATTGTGATACAAATCACATGTGATTTTTTCAGACGTGACTGAAAAAAAAGTTCGTCGAAAGAAATCGCATGTGATTGTGGTACAAATCACATGTGATTGTGATACAAATCACATGTGATATTTTCAGATGTGACTGAAAAAAAATTAAAAAAAAAGTTCGTCGAAAGAAATCACATGTGATTGTGATGCAAATCACATGTGATTTTTTTAGACGTGAATGAAAAAAATAATCAAAAAAAAGTTCGTCGAAAGTATATAGAAGTACCCCTCTATAAAAAGATGATCTAATTCTCGTCGCTATGGTATGTTTCGTTTTGCGTAACGATTAACGATTTGTGAGATATTTAATTTTTAAAAAATAAGATAAAAGTTAGTTTTTTAATTAAATTAAAATAAGAATTTATTTAAATCATTAATTTGATATAAAATGGATGGTTGATATGAACTTAATTGTTTTTTAATTATATAGTGTTTTACATGGAACTTTTCTCTTAGTTTCTATAGTCATCTTTACATACATTGAGATATAAACCGTCGCAACTTTAATTAGAATTTAGTCTTGAATGATTTCATTTTTTTGTCGCGCAATTAAGTTTTCTAGATAGATGGATTCATCACGCCATCGTACGTCTTAATGTCCTTCATGTTATGCTAGCACTTCTAGCTTTAAAAAAACTTTTGGCCTACCAAATATCACAATCCTAGCTCCGTCATTGTTGACATGTGTTAGCCTCAAAATATCGAGTCAAACAAGGAAGCTCGTTTCAAGGTTCAAGACTTCGCTTCAGGGGAGATTGTTAACCTCAAAATATTGAGTTGAACAAGGAAGCTCGGTCACTCAACAAGGAAGCTTCGGTCTTTATTTAAATATACGTTGTAATAGGCTAGAAATGAAATCGGGGTCGATATGTAATCTAATATTGTACGTGTTGCGGGCTTAAGCCCAAGCAAAACCCGAACCCGGTCCGTGTCAAAAGACTTTAGGCGTCCCAATGTAGCCAAGTCACTATAAATACCCTTCTTCACACAAGGACAAAGGTTGGTTGTTCTCTCTTTTCTCATAGTGCAATCTAATCTTTCTTTCTCTCTACTTTCTCTTTCTACATCTCATTTTATTTCTTCTCTCTTTTCTTCTCATCTCCTATCTTATTTTCTTGGTTTCTACCATAGTGAAGTGAAGTGATTATTTGGTTTCTACAATTGGTATCGCTTGCCACGGGTGGGTTTAGTGTTGTTTTGTGGCTTATTAGAGCTTATTTTCTCAACAAAACCTCACGTCATCAATTTTCAAAATTTTTATTTTTCATTTGTGACGTGAATTTGATAAGACAACAAATTCATTTGTGTTGTGACTTGTGTTGTAATCTGTTTAAAAACGCTTCGAATATTGAGACAAAATGGGTTATGTATTTGTTCTCAATATTTGAAACAAAAATATAGTTTTTGTGTTTTGAAACAAAACGAACTCCATGGCTTATATTTGTTAAAGCTCATTTTCTCTTCAAGCTAAAAACTTTTTCTTTAAATCGTTACTAGTTTAAATTTTCATCTATTTTTCATGTCTTAGTTGCTTTCTAGATTGCTTATTTCTAGCTTACTTTGAGCATTAAGGGGTTCGGCTTATTCTTATATCAGCTTATTTTCTCTAAAAACGTTTCTTGCTTGTTGTTAAAACTTAAAAAAATAGCTTATTGTAGCTTATTTACATGGAAAAAACAACTTATTTACAAGCTTTTTGGTTGGTTCCACGGTTTGAGCAAAAGACAACAAAAAGGACATCGTACCATTTTTGTTTATTTCAGGCGAACTATACCATCATCCAGCTTAGGTGAACTATACCATCATCAAGTTGGGGCGAACTATACCAAAGCTGTCAAGCGAACTATACCTTGGGCAGTGAGGCGAAGTATACGATTGAACATAGGCGAAGTATACGTTTGAAGTTAGGCGAAGTATACGTTTCAACTTAGATGAAGTATACGTTTCAACTTAGGCGAAGTATACGTTTCAACTTAGCAAGTTCTATCATGATTTCTCAAGAGAATTCGGGACAACATAACCTCAGATTATGTTAAGAAAGAAACAGAACAGTTAGAACCTCAAGTTCTAACATGATTCGATCAATAGAATCAATAACATAACCTAATGTTATGTTAAAAAAATGTAATCTAGTCTATTTGTGATGATCTTGATATCACGGTCCGTGGCAGGAAGAAGAAATAGATTTTTTGATGTTTGTTGAGTCAATTGTAATCTAGTCTTAGTAGTATCATCCTATGGAGTAGTTGTGCTTGTTATGTTTGCTTTTTTGCCTATGTAACGGGCTGAGAGCGGGGGACTCAGCCACATCTTTTATATGAAGCGCTTTTTTGGAGTAAACATTTACGGGAAACCCTTTACCAAAAAATGTATATATAAAGCTCAAGTTTTAACCTTCATTCGATCAAATAACACAATCTTATGTTCTTGTAATAGAACCTCAAGTTCTATTGTTGTAATTTTTCATTTTTATGCATTTTTTTTCTATTCTTACTTTATTTAATTGTGATAATTTTATAATAAGCATTTCATAACAAGGGTTGATTTTCATTATTTTCACAAAACGAAATGCCTTATTATCTTGTTCGAATAGGTAACTTTTGTGATATATGAAAAATAATTTCCTAATATGATGATATATGCAATCTTTGCTAAATGATGCTTTTGTCATTTTTATGTGTTAAAATGTCAAATTTAAAACTTTCAAATGTGGTTTTTGCTATTCTTGACAATTCAGAAAAAGATTTTCTCCTTTAAAATTTTTGATGCTAAGATTATCTTATCACTCATAATCTGATAGAATAAATCAAAACTGAAATAAAGTATTTTTACGAGAGTGGGCCACAACAGTGGTATTCCCCCGTCTTCTTTTTCATCATGAAGACCTCAAAAATGAATAGTTAGCAACCTCAAGTTGCAACTAAAGAAAAAAGAAAAGGAAAAAATGAAAAGAACAAGAAAGAAAGTCTTCTTTGCAAGAGTGTACTAAAACAAAGATATTCTTGGCCATCTCAATGAGGATTTTAAAAAAGAATATCTAACGATCGTAAGAACGTATAATGCTATGTCAAATTTAAAAGAAGATTTGACATCAAAAGCAAGGAATTCTTGTAAATGCGAGCAACATTTTAACAATACTTGAGTATTACATCTGATTGACGAAATTAAAAATTCGATGGGTATGGTTAATACATCGAAGATGCTCATATATCGAGAACGATGCTTTGATATAAGTTTCTTTATTAACAAAGCAATAGGTATGTTTAAACAAACACGATAAACTCATTTACTAAATTTTCTCCATTCACTCAACTGAATGTCACAACCATAACGATGTATCTTCGTAGTATCCAATATTATGGACCTGGTGAATTTCATTATTTTGGGTTTGTGGGGTTATTTTTTTTTTTTTAAAATTTCATAGAAAAATGAGTTGGCAATCAAGTTGCAGATAAAAGATGAAAACGGAAAAAATATTTTTCTTTTTCCCCCCCAATTACCTCATGTGAAAATGTGATGTAATGATCAACATAAATATCTTTATTCCCTCAAGCGAATGTGATAAAATGGATCATATAAGACTTCATTCCCTCTAATTGAATGTTATAATGTAATGATACTAGTCCAGTAAAGTTTTTTATTATGATAAAAGATATGGTCGAATATAAAAATAATAACCACTAGTAGTGGTAAAATAAGAAAGGAGCTAACAAAAAATATGATTTATGCAAAATGCAATGTGTGCTTGCAAAATACAAGTTTGACAACAATATTACACACTATTCATAGATGTTAGATCCATTGCTAATAGTTATTTTGCTCGTAAAAGAGAAATATAAAATTGTCATGAGGAACGAAGTTAAATATTAAAGATGCATTATATTCTTTTGTATCTTTCTCGACATGCATTATATAAAGATTAGTAAAAGCTAATCATAGCCATAACATAATTTTATGAGCAATCATTATAATATTTTTGGCATGACCAGTTACACCATCCTGAGTCATTAATGATGCGAAAACTATAGAAGAATAAGATTCTTCAATCTAATGTTGTTATCTCTCAAAAGAAGTTGATTATTAATCTATCAACTAGAATGAGGACTCAATCCCTTAATATTCAGGAAAGAAAACAAATGGATATATGTAGGCATACAAATCCATTGTATGAACCATTTAGAGTTTAAAATCGATGCATCGTCTAAATGGTCATTAAATCGCAACCTCGATTAATAGCTCAATCTGAACCTAACATTCTAGAGTAAGTATTTCATCAAGAATATGCGATGAATTACTTCTAAATTATAAAATGGAAATGAGAGAAAAACTTATGTTGTTGTATTGGACCATATTATAATATGCACAACAACAAAATTAGAATCATGCCAATATGTTATTATAAATCTTCCATTTTATAATTGGTTTTGGTTATAAACCAAACATATCTCATTTCAGTTTTTTTTTGTGCAAATTACTCCACCTAAATACACATATACAGGATATAGAAGAATGATAATTTCTTCAGGAGGAGAGAAGTAGCTACAAATTCAGAATGAATTATCATATTCTATTGATCCTTAAAAGAAATTTTATGAATTTATTATTCAATGGATAATCTAATAGCCATACAAAATTTCAGCTACTCATGCTTTAATAACAAGTTTTCCCTCAAGGACACTATTTTTATTATGACATGCCTCAAGCATGGTAGACAAACGGATTCCAAATAAAATCCTCGATGAAAAATATGGAGCATGAAACAAGATGGTCGTTCGAGGTATAAAAGACCCTATGATAGTCTCATAAATAGACATTAGACATTAAGGTTCCAAAGAACCTCAGATAGCTAATGAGATCTCAATAAATTCTATCTTGTCTTGAATTACATGGAATCGAAAACAAAACGACGTCGATAAATTTGTCTACATACAATATATTGTTTGCTATTATGCATGATGAGGATCAGAATTCAATTAATATCCAAATGTGCGCTCAACGAAATGATTGGCCAACATAAAAAGACATAGTATCTTGCAAATACTAAAGTATTGGAACGTGAAGTTCATACACGTCAATGTGTGAAAGCTAATGGATATACATCGGTTTTTTGTGTGAAACCGAAATAAGAGCTCTAAAGTTATCTGCTTTAAAAACTTGAATTGTGAAATAAATAAATTCACAAAAACAATAAGTTGATTATTAAGAGACATATTGTCTCGAGATGGATGTAAATATCTTATTGATATTTTATGAGACAAGTATTTATTTTCCCCTAAAATAAGGTTTATTAGAGCTCTCATATTCTACGAATGATATATAATGCCTTAAGCATGGCTCACAACTTCTAATTCTAGAAACAATTAACAAAGTTCTCAATAACTTTATTTGATCAAATTGAATGAATTCTTGTATGGATCAAAATCATTTTGGACGCATATTATATAAATTACTTTTGCACATGTCTCAAAGGAATGAGTGGTTCTCAAGTACCATACATAAGTGCAATTGAGGTTTTGATGCTAATTCCGCAATTAATATGTGTCATAAGAGTATATTTTCTCTTTTAATATTTGTAGACATATTGTATACTTTCTAACCAATGCATTTAATATTGGATTAGAAGCTACACATATATTTTGTTATCATTGCAGGACTTATTCTCAACATCAACAATTTGGTGGACTTCATTACAAAGTTGTTTTCAACAAAAGTATTTGAGCACCTCGTTTAGAAGATTAGCATTCGATGCTTGAAATATATGCATTAATTTGAGGAGGAGCATTATGCGCACTACACTCTTTTCCTTATCAAGTTTTTATCCCATTAGGTTTTTCTTGGTAAGGTTTTTAATGAGGCAGTTTATGGCGTATAATGAACGATGAATATCCAAGGAGGAGTATTGTAAAATATTATGTATGGGCTTATGGGTTTATGTCTATTCATTAGGGTTTTAGCCTCTTAGCCTTATAAATACATCCTACTTGTAATCACTTTGGGATCATCAATCAATAATAATTCTCCCTTCCTCTCCCATTCTTATGTTCTTGTTCTTTACATTTACAACAATTATCTATTTATTGCGATCTCAAACAACATAATCAAATCCAAACACTATGTTTAAGAATCACGTTTTGTAACAGTTTTTCAAAACGCATAATCTATTTTAAATAAGCAATCCCAAACACCTCCTTAGATCGTAATTCCAAACGCACTGTAACAATTATGCAATTATCGTATAATTGAAATTAGAACGTAATTCCAAATGCGCCTTAGTTTATATATCGTTATGCATTCTCCACAGATAATACTGTTAATTATATTATTGCGAATTAATAGTGTTATTATTGAAATGGAGACTTAGGTACACATTGTTGATGGTTTGTCTCAACAACTACACTACGAATATGACGCAGTTCGTCTTGAGCTAGAAATGTTCAGTCCTGAAATTGCTGAAAAGCCATTTATAGTTGCATACAACAAAATGGATCTTCCTGATGCATACGAAAAGTGGGAATCATTCCGGGATAACCATCGTTCACGTGTGATTGAACCTTTTTGCATCAGCGCAATAAATAGAGACGGGACCATAGAATTGATCATTGCTGCTTATGAGCTTGTACATTGATATTGTAATCTTCATTTCAATTAAGTTTTCTAGATTACATTGTTTCAATTAGTATCAGAGCAGACCCTGGTAGTTAATTATGTTAGGATTCTGTTCAAATAACCGTTTCTTGAAAAATCATTCAATTATGTTACAACCAACAATGGTGGCCACAAGATCAACTGATAATGGTGGCAATGGTCAAGGGAGTATGTTGACTGGGTCAAATATTGTTGAAAGTCAGCTAACAACTATGTTGAATCTAATCAACCGTTTGAAAGAAACTGTAACTGCGTTGAAGGGAAGAATGAACAGTGGCGAAGGAACAAGTCAAAGAAGGGAGCAATTGGGTGGTCAGAACGGTGGTAACAATGGTGGTACGTATGGAAGGTTGATTAAGGTAGAATTCCCTAAGTTTGAGGGAGAAGATGTGATAGGTTGGTTGTATAGGGTGAATAAGTTTTTTGAGATGGATCAAATTGGGGATGATGCGCAAAAGCTAAGACTGGTATCCAAGCATGTGTTTGGTAAAGCTCTCAATTGGCACAAACAATTTATAGGAAAGTTTGGTGAAGTGGTTACTAGGGGGTGTCTATGAAACTCATATCAAAAAGAGGTTTGAATCAATGTTTGAGGACCCAATGGTAGAGCTAAAGAACCTCAAGCAGACTACTAGTGTTCAGGTATATCAAGATTACTTTGAAGAACTTTTGAATAAGGTTGAATTGAATGAACCTTATGCTATTAGTCTGTTCATTGGTGGATTAAAAGAGGATATCGCTTATGCTGTTAGAATGTTTAAACCCACTAGTTTGATTGATGTCTCTAACTTGTCAAAATTGCGAGATGCTAGTAATTCTGTAGCAAAAATTTGACATACACCAGTATTAGCTACTCCTAAAGGTAATGGAATTAGTAACCAGAACAATGTTCATAGGAGTGGGGGAATTGTTCCAAGAAATGTCAATAATGCTATGCCAAACAGACTGCCAAACAGAGCTTTTAAAAAGTTAACTCAACAAGAATTAGAAGAAAAAGGGGCAAAGCATCTATGTTTCTTTTATGATCAAAAGTACAGTCATGGTCATAAATGTAGTGGCCAAATGTACTCTTTAGAAGTGGTAGCAAGTGAGGAGATGTTTGAGGAAGATGATGATTGTGTATTGACAGAACAAGGGGTGGTAAATACTATGGAAGAAGAAGAATTAGTGAGGCCACAAATATCCCTTAATGCTATGACTAGAGTACCAAGTTACCAAACCATGAGGGTTAGAGGATATGTGGGAAAGCAGTTGTTGCATATCTTGGTTGATTCTGGCAGTACCCACAATTTTTTAGACTTAAGTGTTGCAAGGAAAATGGGTTGTAAAATGAGAAAGATGTGTCCCTTACAAGTGTCAGTGGCCAATGGACAAGTAATGTCAAGCATGTATGAGTGCAAAGATTTTCAATGGGAATTACAAGGGAAAATTTATGTAACTGATGTTATAATCCTACCTTTGGGTGGCTATGAGATGGTGCTAGGAATTCGATGGTTGTCTACATGTATACAATGTGATTTCAAAAACTTAGTCATGAAATTTGTGAAGGATGGCATAAAATGTGTGTTGAGGGGTACACCACAGTCAACTCTGCAATGGATGCAGGGCAAACAAGTAAAGGGTGCTTTGAATTTCATAGGGACTGAGGTCACTTCTATGGCTATATGTGTGTGTCCTATCACTTTAATGCAAATGACTGGAATTCCAGGGCAACAAAATCCACAAATCCAAACACTCCTTAACACTTTTCCTTTAGTGTTTGAAAATCCAAAAAAACTACCACCCATAAGGTCTCATGGCCATACCATTCCCCTGCTACCAAACACTACACCAATCAACATTAGACCCTATAAACACCCACCTAACCAAAAAGATGCAATAGAGCTCATGGTCAAGGAATTGATGGAGTCTGGATTAATAAGAGATAGTCAGAGTTCTTTTTCTTCTCCCATTGTGATGGTAAAGAAAAAAGATGGCTCTTGGAGAATGTGTGTAGACTACAGGCAGCTCAATAAGCATACCATAAAGAATAAGTTTCCCATTCCAGTTATTGAATAATTACTTGATGAACTCAATGGGGCAAGAGTATTTTCAAAGCTAGATTTGAGGTCAGGATACCATCAAATTAGGATAGATAAAGATGATATTCACAAAACTGCTTTTAGGACTCTTGAAGGGCACTATGAGTTCCTAGTGATGCCCTTTGGACTCACTAATGCGCCAGCTACATTCCAATATCTTATGAATACAATTTTTAAACCCTTTTTAAGGATATTTGTCCTAGTTTTCTTTGATGACATCCTGATTTATAGTCAAAGTAAAGAAGAGCATTTGAGCCATTTAGAAAAGGTGTTGCAGGTTATGAAAGAACACTCATTGTTTGCTAAGTTGAGTAAATGCCATTTTGGAGTTAATAAGGTGGAATATTTGGGACATTTCATAACTGCAGAAGGAGTGGTGACTGATCCAACAAAAATAGAAGCAATGGTGAATTGGCTAGTACCCCTAAACAGTCAAACAATTGAGGGGGTTCTTGGGGTTGACTAGTTACTATAGAAGGTTTATCAGGCATTATGCTATCCTTAGTAAACCACTTACAAGATTGCTCAAGAAAAATGCATTTGAATGGGATGAGAGTGCACAAACTGCTTTTACTGAACTCAAGCAAGCTATGACCCAAGCCCCAGTTTTAGCTCTCCCATATTTTCAAAAGATTTTTACTGTGGAAACAGATGCCTCAGGTCTTAGAATTGGTGCAGTATTGCAACAGGAAGGACACCCTATTGCCTACTTAAGCAAAACCCTCTCTTCCAAACACCAATCCCTGTCTACCTGTTGATGCATAATTTGGTCGGGCCGGTCCTGACGACTCTCCTGGTTTCGTTCGTCGTCTTCCTGGGCCTTAAATAGTGCTGCCAATAAAGAAGAACCGGTTAGAAGGGGACCTAAGGCCGGAGCCCCAGGATCCACCCTCTGACGGTCAATTTCAAATCGAAATTTTGAAAAAAAATACGAAAATTCTTTTTTTAAGAAAAAAATCGATATTTTTTTATGAAAATTTGAAAAAAAGTTCGATAATTTGAAAAAAGTTGGAAAATTTGAATAATAGTTCGAAAATTTGAAAAAAAGTTTGAAAATTTAAATAAAAAAGTTCGAAAATTAGAAAAAAGTTAGAAAATTTGAAAAAAAATTCGAAAATTTGAAAAAAAGTTCAAAAATTTGAAAAACTAAAGTTCGAAAATTTGACAAAAAAGTTTGAAAATCTGAAAAAAAAAGTTTCAATATTTGAAAAAAAGTTCGAAATTTTGAAAATTTGAAAAAAAGTTTGAAAACTTAAAAAAAAGTTCAAAATTTTAAAAAAAAAGTTCAATTTTTTTAAAAAAAGTTCGAAAATTTGAAAAACAAATCAATTTTTTTGAAAATTTGAAAAAAATTCGAACTTTTTTAAAAAAATATGTTCTACGGCATCTCTTAGTATGACAAGAGCATCATGTTAAGTAATGGCATCTGTTTGTTTTGTTTAGTGCATCCATTTGCATGAACATTAGGGCATCATTGTTTATGTTTTATCCAAAATATGTGTTAAGACATCTCTTAGTATGATAAGAGCATCATGTTAAGATATGACATCTGTTTGTTTTGTTTAGTGCATCCATTTGTATGAACATTAGGGCATCATTGTGTACGTTTAGGGCATGTATTTGTATGTTTAGAGGGTAACGTGTAATCATAATCAGTTATCGATTAGTGTTATGATAAGGGCATCTGTTAGTATGATTAGGGCATCACACGAATTGCTACAACGTTTGTTTTGTATAATTAGTGCATCCAAAATATGTGTTACGACATCTCTTAGTATGATAAGAGCATCATGTTAAGAAAGGGCATCTGTTCGCTTTTTTTAGTGCCATTTGTATGAACATTAGGGCATCATTGTGTATGTCTCATCCAAAATATGTGTTAAGACATCTCTTAGTATGATAAGAGCATCATGTTAAGATAGGGAATCTGTTTGTTTTATTTAGTGCATCCATTTGTATGAACATTAGGGCATCATTGTGTATGTTGCATCCAAAATATATGTTAAGGCATCTCTTAGTATGATAAGAGCATCATGTTAAGATAGGGCATTTGTTTATTTTATTTAGTGCATCTATTTGTATGAACATTAGGGCATCATTGTGTACGTTTAGGGCATGTATTTGTATGTTTAGGGGTAACGTTTAAGTAGAATCAATTATCGATTATTGTTATGATAACGGCATCTGTTAGTGTGATTAGGGCATCAAACGAATTTTTACAACGTTTGTTTGTATACTTAGTGCATCTAAAATATTTTTTTACGGCATCTCTAAGTATGATAAGAGCATCATGTTAAGTTAAGGCATCTGTTTGTTTGTTTAGTGCATCTATTTGTATGAACATTAGGGCATCGTTGTGTACGTTTAGGGCATCTGTTTGTGTTGTTTAGTGCATCTATTTGTATGAACATTTGGGCATCATTGTGTATGTTGCATCCAAAATATTTGTTACGGCATCTCTTAGTATGATAAGAGCATCATGTTAAGATAAGGCATCTGTTTGTTTTGTTTAGTGCATCCATTTGTATGAACATTAGAGCATCATTGTGTATATTGCATCCAAAAATATGTGTTATGACATCTCTTAGTATGTTAAGAGCATTATCGATTATTGTTATGATAAAGGCATCGCTTAGTATGATTTGGGCATCACACAAATTGTTACAACGTGTGTTTGTATAATTAATGCATCCAAAAGATGTGTTATGGTATCTCTTAGTATGATAAGAGCATCATGTTAAGTTATGGCATCTCTTTGTTTTGTTTAGTGCATCTATTTGTATGAACATTAGAGCATCATTGTGTATATTGCATCCAAAAATATGTGTTATGACATCTCTTAGTATGTTAAGAGCATCATGTTAAGATAGTGCATCTGTTTGTTTTGTTTAGTGCATTCATTTGTATGAACATTAGGGCATCATTGTGTATGTTTAGGGCATTTATTTGTATATTTAGGGTAACGTGTAATCATAATCAGTTATCGATTATTGTTATGATAAGGGCATCTGTTAGTATGATTGGGGCATCACACGAATTGTCACAATGTTTGTTTGTACAATTAGTGCATCAAAAATATGTGTTACAACATCTCTTAATATACAAATTGCAACATTTGTTTGTTTTCAAACGGATGCTCTAAAGTACCTCAAACAGATGCACTAAAATGCATACTTATCGAAAAAAGTTTGAGAAAAGAAATTTACGGAAAAAAAATCGTAATTTCTTTTTTAAAAAAATATCGAAATATTCTTTTTGGAATTTTGATTTAAAATTTTTGGATTTTTTTTTTAAAATTTTCGAAACTTTTTCAAATTTTCGATTTTTTTTTCAAATTATTTACTTTTTCTCAAATTTCAAAAAAACATCGATTTGTTTTTCAGATTTTCGAACTTTTTTTCAAAATTGTCGATTTGAAAAATATCGATTTTATTCAAATTTTTGAATTTTTTTTCTAATTTTCGAATTTTTTTTTCATATTTTCAAAAAAAAAATTCTTGTTTTTGGGCTTTTTTTCAAATTTTTTCAAATTTTCGTAATTTTTTCCAAATTTCCGAACTTTTTTTTAAATTTTCCAGTTTTTTTTTGAATTTTCAAAAATATTGTTTTTTCAAATTTTCGAAATTATTTTTTTTCTAATTTTTTTCAAATTTTCGATTTGAAAAAATAAATTTTTATTAATTTTCGAACTTTTTACCAATTTTCGATTTTTTCATATTTTCGAACTTTTTTTTCATGTTTTTGAGCTTTTTTCAATTTTTCAAAAAAAAATATCGATTTGTTTTTCAAATTTTCGATTTGAAAAATACCGATTTTTTTCAAGTTTTCGAATTTTTGATTTTGTTTTTTATATTTTCGAACTTTTTTTCCAAATTTCCAATATTTTTTTCAAACTTTCCAACTTTTTTTAATTTTCAAAAATATTAATTTTTCAAATTTTCTAAATTATTTTTTTTCTAATTTTTGAACTTTTTTCCAAATTTTCGATTTGAAAAAACTCGACTTTTTTCAAATTTTCGAACTTTTTTTCCAATTTTTGAATTTTTTTTCATATTTCCGAACTTTTTTTCAAGTTTTAAAAAAATATCGATTTTTTTTTTCAAAATTTTGAACTTTTTTTTTAAATTTACATACTTTTTTTCCTAATTTCTGAACTTTTTTCAAATTTTCCAACATTTTTTCGAATTTTCTAAAATATCGATTTTTCAAAAAAAAAGATTTTCAAATTTTCTAAATAATTTTTTTTTCTAATTTTCAAGTTTCCGATATTATTTTTTTTCTAATTTTCATTTTTTTTAAATTTTTTATTTTTTTTTCCAATTTTTAAATTTTAAACTTTCGGAAAAAAAATTCGAAATTTTTTTTTTTTTTTTTATTTTTTTAAATTAATAATAATGTAAGTTTATATAAATATATAAAATTAAATGAAATACAATCTCACCCTTAAAGAATAAAAAAAGTTACAAACAGCCCCCTATAGTTTGGTGTGAAAAAAAAAGAAGGGAATGATACTTGATCCAACGGTGATGGAAGGGTTTTCTAGGTTTTCCACCAAGATGAGGTTTTTTCATGATCTCATCCATATATATATATATATATATATATATATATATATATATATATATATATATATATATATATATATATATATATATATATATATATATATGTGTGTGTGTGTGTGTGTGTGTGTGTGTGTGTGTACTCTAAATTTGGTACACCATAATTAAATGGTTTTGTTAGTTGGTGCTAGTTAATCATTTTGTTGTTGTAGATTATCATGTCAAGTGGACGTAGACGTAATGGTCCTAGGCCTTCACACACTGACGATGCTGAGAAGGTAGATGTAACTGAACTATGTATTTCTGCATCAAATACTATGCGAGGGCTGAATATCCTTAATCCATTACCAGAACCAACTGATCGTCCGATGATAAGCACATCCGCTGACAAGTAAAAACTTGCTATTTGTATCTATTTTATGTTTATATAACGGAAAAGATTCTTATTAACATGCCTAGCCACTTGGCGTAAGCGTATTGGAAGTGTCCATGCCTCTTTACTATTATCATTTTTTGTAGTTCATCATTAAATGTTGGTATAATTGATTGTTATTTTGGGACCATCTTTTATAGGAAAAATTATCAAGAAGGTAAGGTTGAATGTCATGGGGATAACGTTGAATCACACCCACATAATGAGAAGCTATGGAACAAAGTCACTCTAACTAATATGGGGAATACGTTTGGGGAATACAATGCGTCAGATCACATAACTTTTTGATCGGAACTCCTACCACTCGCAACCATGCTACCTCACGTCCATCTATGAGATTTGAGCAGGTTAGCTGATTATTTTCTTTTTCGGTCTATCTAATTTAGTTATATCTGGCTGTATTATGTATTAAATGGTTATAACTTTACATGCAAATCTAATATGTATCGCGAGGCAGTAAGAAGGTAACGAACTAATGGGCTGATATAGTTGAAATAGGACATAATGAGTTGAAATGGGTTAAAAATTAATATGATGGGTTAAATGGGTCGTAATAATATGGACTGGTTTATATTTAACACATGATCATTATGTGTTGGATGGGTCGTGATGAGCTGCATTGGGTCTTAATAGGTCGATATGGGTTAAACAAGGAAGGAGCGGTAATTGGTACTAACTAGTTGTAACAATAGGGTTGTATTGAATTTACTAGCAACGGAATGTTTGTGGTCCTTTCATCAACATTTCAAAGTTCCAAGCTGATCACTACCTACACTCTTTTACAAAGCTTTTTCCGTTACAGTAACAGTAACAGTTTGTGTGTTATGTTTTTATAGGGTCAAAAGTTAAAGCTAATTTTTTTCTATTAAAGAGGTATTATTCCTGCACTTCTCTTTGTCAAGTTGTCCTTTTTGGTGTCATTAGTTTCACCCAGAATCTTGTCAATTTAAGGAAAAGAAACATGAGACCTTGTATTTTATATGCTGTAAGTTATATGTTTTTTTATATTGGTTATTGGATTGTAATGTTATATACTCTTTGGATTAAATTTACTAGATAGTAGATACTCATTATTTTTGTTTCAATGTCAAATGCTTACTGTCATCTTTCTAATGAGTTGTAATTGGTTTACATGTGGTTTTTTTGTAGGTTGGGGTGTGAGAAAAATAGATAAAGGACATGGTGCAAGCGAGAGAGAAAGATAAAGAACTTTTTGAGGAAGCTATAAAAAACGCACTTAAGATTAGTGGAGAAAAACTTAGAGACATTCAAGGAAGAAGGAAGAAATGAATGAGAAGCTCGCCGAGGTTTTGGCACATTTGAAGGATCAACCTCCCACTCCCTGTTCCACGTAAATATTCATTGCTTATGGTACGCTTCGTGTTTTATACACATTTTGTTTAGAAGTGACACATTTGGGTAGATTTGGTACACATTGGTGGATTATAGACATTTTGTTAACAAGTGGTGCCTGTATTAGAATTTGGTTTAATACACGAAACTTCGTGTATGGTGTATATGATAGGCTATGTAAAATGATATTTGAATGTTCGCCTATATATTATTAATTTGGGTTTCGATTGTGCGTTTAAATATTTTTATACAAATATTTGTATATTACGCGAAAAATGGCTAAATGCTAGTATTGTATTTTTATTTTTTTTTTAAATGCAATTTTTTTGTAACGGATATTGTAACGAAATTGTTGCGCTTAAAAGGTTACAAATCTACCGCAAAATTTGTTTGTTGCAATTTCGTAGCAAATAATTCTGTTGCAATCTCGCACAAAATTTTATTCGTTGCAATTTTCTTGTGATATATGAATGAGGAAAACCATAGGAAATCTGTTGGAATGCTACCCGTTGCAAAAAGTAGCTAATCTACAACAGATTTTTCTTCGTTGGAAAGCCGTTGCATTTTTTGTTTCCCCGTAAGAAATCCGTTGCAATTTAAATTTCCATGGAGCATTTATGCTACGGAAGGAATCCGTTGCAAATACGTTGTAAATGGTCATTTGCAACGGATTTGCAATGGATTCCTACCGTAGCATTAGCCCATTTGTGTTGTAGTGAAAGATATATAAAATATCTTTATCAAATTAAAATATCCATTTAACAAAAATTGTCATTCGTGATAAGGGGTATAACAACTATTTCACATGGTGCCTTAATGGTTGTCTAATAGCCATATACGGCCGAAATAACATGTAGAAGAGTACCTCACTATAAGTTTTGTAAGATGGTAGCGTACATACTAATAAGCCTACCATTAATATGTACTTGAAAGTAATATTTTTCACTTTTTGTACAACTTTTTCATGTCGAGAAAATGTTTTTCATGACCCATGAGGTAGATAGATGTAGCAACTGTTTCTTGTTGTTTTAAGAAAACTTCAAACTTAGTATTTTTATAAAGAAAAAAAAACAAATGTTATGTTTGAGATAAGTAAAACCCATGAGTGGGTGCTCTTTCTTATTTTTGTTAGAACAAATACAAACGAAAATTGATAACTTGTTTCAGATGACAAAAAGAAAGATATACCTGACATCTCATATTTTCATAACAATAAAGACATTATGAGAAAGAATTAGGAGGTGCTCACAGAGTCGCCTATCTCATGTTGTCGAGACATATATACAGACCCGTCGTTGCATCGAGACAATTTTCTGGGTTTGATTCTGTATTATTTTTGTAGTTAGAACTGTTAGTATAGATTCACCCTTTGAACAATGATCCGGAGGCTTGGTAAAATAGAAAAGAAAAGTATCCATATTATTTAGAGAGAAAAGAGATGAGAAAAGAGAAGAGATAGAAAAAAGAAGAAGAGAGGAGTGTATGTGTATGTGTGTGGTTTAATAGAGAAAAAGGAACCACACACACACTCACACTT